>JAMQGT020014032.1:0-18282 GCA_024447675.2 Pterophyllum scalare
GATCCAGTATCTGTGTCATTCCTTAAGCACTCTTGGAAAAGTAAAGGACGCGTGCAAAACCGTGAATTTAACTGAAAAATCTTTATCAAGAAAAAGAAAAAGGCAAATACAAAAAGTTTTGATCCAATATCACTTGTTACAATTTCTTTTCTTCCTTTTGACAAAACACGGTATACACGGTCAAAAACTGTGTTGCTCCGTGCTTACGCGATCCTTCTATCATCTCTGTGTTTCTCTAGCGTAACATGCTGCCCTACCGGAAGTTCGCTTTTCAAAATAAAATACTGAATTTCACAATAAAGCTAACGTGACCTGATATTAACTTTAATCCTGGTCACTTTCAGTACGTAAAGACAAAAAACATTGCACCAAACATAAAATCTAAACATTCCTTATTTATGGCTCTAACATTCTGGCCCCTAATTGTATAGGCAGGATGCATAACAATTACAACTCAAAAAGAGCCATATATCTATCACTTAACACAAATTATTCAACTTAAATCAACTCTATCATGGTCTTTGCCCTTGAGTCCATCGGCAGTCTTCTTGACTCATTCTGCTTCCTGTAACAAACAAAGTTTATTAGTAGGTCTATCTAACAGACTAGACTTGGTTTGAACTTGAACTCGTCGCACAACTCCTCTAGAGTCTGGGAAAGTCCTTTGGATTCTTCCAGCCACCCAAGCATTTCTTGGGGCAGAACTGTCGACAATGAGCACAAGATCTCCAGGCACGAAGTTCCTCCTTTGAGTCTGCCATCTCTGCCGCTCTTGTAGCAATGGAAGGTATTCCTGTGTCCACCTTGACCAAAACAAGTCGGCCATGTATTGTGTCTGTCTCCATCTTCGACGTGAGTACACATCATCACTGTCAAACACGCCTGGAGGAAGGATGGACTGCTTCTTTAATAACAGAAGATGATTTGGGGTCAAAACCTCCAGGTCATGTGGATCATCCGATGCAGCAGTCAAAGGATGATCATTTATGATTGCTTCAACTTCACATAACAGCGTGTGAAGGCCATCATCATCCAATACCTGCTGCCTCAAAACTGAGTTCAACACCTTCCTGACAGTACGAATCTGCCTTTCCCATATTCCACCTTGATGGGAGGCAGTTGGCGTGTTAAAGGTCCATGTGATACTCCTTTGCATCAAATCTTCTCTTATTTTGGTGTGATCAAGCTCTGCCAAGGCTTCTCTGAGCTCCTTTTCAGCGCCAATGAAATTAGTGCCATTGTCTGAGCGCAAAGTAGAAACTTGACCTCTTCTACATATAAACCTTCTGATAGCATTTATGCATGACGAGGTATCCAAAGAGTGTGCCACCTCTATGTGGACTGCTCTTAGTGCAAGGCATGTAAACAGAACGCCATAGCGCTTCACTAAGCTGCGTCCCCTTTTCACATTGAACGGTCCAAAATAGTCTACTCCCACATGGGTGAACGGAGGCTTGTCTGGGAGTACACGCTCTTCCAATAGGTCTGCCATTTTTTGGACTGGAGGCTTTGCATGTAATTTCCTGCAGGTGATGCATTTTGATATTACAGTGCGGGCAGCTCTGTTCAATCCTGGTATCCAGTATCGTTGCCTGACTTTTGCAATCAACTGGTTTCTTCCACAGTGACCATTCTGACGATGAACCTGTTGCAGAATCAGCCTGGCAATGTGATGCTCTTTGTGCAACAAAGTTGGACACTTGGCTTCCTCCAGCATGGCTGATTTGTTCAATCGCCCTCCTACCTTGATGATGCCATCTTGCAAAAAAGGATCTAATCTGCAAAGTGGATTGGATCTTTTTAATTGGGAATTTTTACCTTGGAGTGAAGCCAGCTCCTCTGGATACCTCACTCCTTGACTGTGGCGTAGTAAGCCAACTTCTGCATCTTCCAAGTCTTGCACAGACAAAGGTTTCCCCTTTACTGACTCTCTCAGCCTCCTCATTTCTTCTTGCACCTTCAGACTCTGTTTTAATGGTTCTGTCTCTGTCAGTGTAACAACCTTCTCACATTCCTTTCTTCTCTCCACAAGGTAGTGCAGCAGATCTTTCATACGTAGCATCCAAGCCACAGCTTTCTTCAATCTATGCCAGTCAGAATAGTACTCCACCAGTTTTCTCATGGCTGTAACTTGAGCCAGGTTCACGAGCCTGACTAGAGCTACTTTTCTGATCTCACTGTCCCCATCCATGATGCTTGGTATGTCAGGTCTTTTGGGCCACTCAGACTCCTCTTCAAAAAGGAACTGTGGACCACAAATCCAGTTGTGGTTCTGGATGAGAGTGGTGAATCTTGTGCCATGTGAAGCTATATCTGCTGGATTAAGCAAACTGTTCACGTATCTCCACTGAGATGGTGAAGTAGCTTCCCTGATGAATGCAACCCGGTTGGCCACAAAGGTCTTAAATCGGGAGGCGTCGTTCTCTATGTACCTAAGTACAGTCAGGCTGTCTGTCCAAAAAACAGACTCCCCAGGGGGGTTTCCAACTCCCGCTTTAACAGGTTATCGACCTTCACTGCTATGACTGCAGCAGTCAGCTCCATCCTGGGAACTGTTATTTTCTTCAGAGGGGCAACTCTGGATTTAGCCATGAGCAATGCGCAGCTCCTCCGTCCATCTTCATTGATCAGCAAAATGTATGAAGCGGTGCCATAACCAACATCACTTGCGTCCGAGAAATGATGTATCTCTGCTTTGGCTGTGGGACAAAAATCATCTGGTTTGATACACCTCTTTATTTGGAAGCTGGACAGTTCCTGGAGTTCTGAAACCCACTGCATCCATCTTTGCAAATCCCTTTCTTCAACATCCTCATCCCAGCTTAATCTTTTTTTGACACAGCTCTCTCAAAATTAGCTTGGCTGGAAGAATACATGGGGCGACCAAGCCCAGAGGATCGTAGATGGAATTAACAACTGAGAGTATTCCTCTCCTTGTGGCAGGTTTTCTTGGCACATTCACTTCAAACTGGAAAGTATCAGACTCTGTACACCAGTGCACTCCTAGCGCTCTTTCCATAGGCAGAGTGTCTTTGTTCAAGTCTAGGTCCTTCATCTCTGCAGCTCTTTCATTCTCAGGAATACATGACAGGACTTTCCTGCTGTTACTGACCCATTTTGTCAGGTTGAATCCACCTTGCGAGCACAAAACCTTCAGAGTCTGAGAAAGTGCTATGGCCTGCTCCTCTGAAGCCACAGCTGTCAAACAGTCATCCATGTAGAACTTTCTCATGATTGTTTTCGCTGCCTCCACTGTTGTCTCATTCACTTTATCCTGTGCTGCCTTTCTCAAGGCGAAACAAGCGCAGCTTGGAGATGAAGTGGCTCCAAAAATGTGTACAGTCATTCTGTACTCTTCCAGTTGTCCATTTAAGTCTCCATCTGGCCACCATAGAAAACGCAGGAAATCAGAGTCTCTTGAGGGTACCCTGACCTGCGTAAAACATTGCCTCTATATCGGCCATGAGTGCAACCTTCTCTTCTCTAAACCTTGTCAACACTCCAACCAAGGTATTTGTGAGGTCTGGGCCCTGGAGTAACTGGTTGTTCAGTGAAACTCCCTGATATGTTGCAGCACAATCAAAAACAACTCGAATTTTCTTCTTTTTTGGATGATACACCCCATGATGCGGGATGTACCACACTTCTCCCTTGCTGCACTGACTGTCCGCAGGCACCTTTTCAGCATAGTCACTTGCTATGATGTCGTGCATGAAGGCTTTGTAGTCCGCATGAAACTCAGGGTTCTTTATGAGTTTCTTCTTGAGATTGACAGCTCTCTGCTCCGCTAGACTGCGATTATTGGGCATCTTCAGACTCTTGCTCTTAAATGGGAGACCTATGCAGTAATGTCCATCAATAAACCGACAGGACTGTTCCACCTCTTTCATGAACTGCAGATCATCTTGTGACATCTCTGACTTGTCGTCACAGCTACGCTCCGTAAAGTCAGAATTATATTGCTGCGTCAGCAATTCCTCAATACTTGCCACTGATATCCTATTGGCTGTCAAACTCAGTAACTCATTCCCACTGTGCTGCATGTCATCCTCCCCTTTTACAGGACCATTGACAATCCATCCAATTGCTGTTTTTACTGCGTATGGACCATCTCCTTGACTGTTGATGATTTTCCATGGTTCTATCACCTTGTGAGCATTTGCACCGATCAGTAGGCCAATCTCTGCATCGATACTTGGAATGTGCACCTCGTCCAGGTATGTCCACCTCTGAAGTTCTACCTGATCAGGAATGTTCTCCCTTTTAACAGGAATTTCAGGCTGTGTGAACACTGAAGGTAAGCCAATGTATCTTTCCTCCTCAAAGCCACTGACTTCCAGGTCTGACAAGATGTGACTATGGACAAGCTTCTCCTGACCCATAGTGCGGAGTAATATCTCCGTCCTTCTGCCTCTCAAGTTCAGTGTTCTCATGACCTTCTCAGTGCAAAAGGTCGCCGAACTGCCAGAGTCAATGAAGGCGTATGTCTCCATTATCTGCGTACCTTTCTTGGACTTGATCTTTACAGGAACAATGGCCAATACTCCCTCTTTGCTTCCGGCCCCAGTGAACCCACATGTCTCCTGTCCTACAGCACCAGTGGTCTGAGTTTCAGATGTGCTGCTTTTGTTGTCTTTGGGTGATGCCTTTTCATCCCGTTGTACATGTAGGATGCTTGGATGTTTTCTTGAGCACAACTGACATGTCAGTCTTCTTGAGCAGTCTTTACTCAAATGACCTTGAACAAGGCATCCAAAACACAAACCTTTGGATTTCAAATATTCAATTTTATCCTTGTGAGTTTGCTTCTGGAACCTTTCACAGTTGTCAAAGGTGTGATTTTTGTCACAGTACAGGCAGTTATTCTGTGATATTTTCCCACTGTCAGTCTTGGTGATTTGGCTTGCCTGTGAAGATCCCTGTTTGCCTGTGTCAACACTTGTAGCAAAACTGTTGCTTCTTGTGGTGACTTCCCTTGACTTCCTTACAAAACTGCATTTTTCTCTTTGTTTCATAGATGGACTGACTTCCTGGAGGTCACCAAACAAAGGATCTAAAATGATCTTTGCTTGTCTCTCAATGTAATCCACCAAGTCTGCAAACCTTGCTCGTTTTCCTTTGCTCTCTTGCATTTCGAATGCCACATTACGCCATCTCTCCCTCATCTTATAAGGCAATTTGGACAGAATGGCTCTCATATTCGTTGGATTATCCATCTCCCCCATATAGTCAACATCTTGCATCATGTTTCTGCAGCCAATCAGGAAAAGAGCATAAGCGTTTAAGCCCTTAACATCATCTGTCCTTATCTGTGGCCATTTTAAAGCCTTTTCAATGTAAGCCATGGCTATTTTCAAATTATCACCATATTGCTTACGAAGCAATTGCCTGGCCTCCTTGTAGCCTTTCTCTGCGGGCATGTGTTCACAACTTCTCACCAGATCTTGTGGCTCTCCACGGGTATACTGCTCCAGAAAGAAGAGTTTGTCTTTCTCATTTTGTGTCTTGCTGTCGATAGCATTGTCAAAGGCTCTGAGAAAAGATCGATATGTGAGGGGATCACCTGAGAACACAGGAATGTCTCTCGGGCAGCAGAGACAGGCTTTGCTGTTTAACCAACATCTCAGTGATCAGGTTTTGCTGATGAATCACTTCGTAAATCCTGTCACCTGTTGATGATGTCCCTTGAGGATTTGCTAGTGAGGCTCCATCTGTGTGATCCTGGTGACACCAATATGCATGGGGTGAATGCTTTACGTTACTAGCAGACACATCAGGAATCTGAGGATCTTCCCTCTCTTCCTCAGCAGTCCTTGGATTGTAGACTGTATGTAAAGGTTGAGCTCCTGTGACACTTGACAAGGTTTCAGCATTACAGTGTGTATCTGCGGTCGCCAGCCTGGGATTCACATGTTCGTTCATGGTATCACAAGAATTCTCATAGCTCTGAAACACCTTGAGTTTGGCGGTAGAGGCTGCTACTGCGGCTTCTATCTCTAGCTCCTCTAACTCAGCTCTTAATTTTGCTTCCTGCAGCTGTATCGCTTTCCTCTTTTTGAGCGATTCTGCTTGTGCCAGAAGAGCTGCTATTTTTGCCTCCTCTTTCATGCGTGCCACTGAACTAGTGCTTGACACAACCGAGGAACTCCCAGTGCTGGAACCGGACTTGCTCTTATTTCCTCTGCGACCAAAACCGGCTACCACAGAAACACTGTCATGAGGAGTAACCTCATCTTCACTCTGAACACTTCTTTTATGTTCTTGAATCCACTTTTCAGTCCCAAGCAAAAACTGTTTAATAATTTCTACCTTCGGCTCATAACAGTTATACTGATCCGCATTAGCTTCATCTTCTGGTAACATCTGCAGTACACTGCTATTCAGCAGTATGAACGCTTCATGCAGCTTATAAAAACTTGGCAGCGTTTCTGATTCCATTTTATCAACATGCTCAACATCATTTTTCATGCTGTCTATTTCCTTCATCTTAGCTGTAATCTGAGCCATCTTTGCTCTTCTTTGGCCAATAAGCCTGTAAATTTTCTCTTCCAGGTCTCTTGTGGTCACCCTCCTGTGGTGCATCTGCTGCTGCATCAGACAATCGCTCATCTTCCATGCTTAAACTTAACAATGTCCCACAATTATTCCAAACGAACTTTCAAATATTTACAAGAAGCTTCTGTACTCCGTAAAAATCTTCTTTGGTGACTTTGCTTAATAGCTTCAGAACTTGTCGACCACTTTTATGCAATCTGGATGGGAGCTTCCTCCATTAGGATAGCTAGCTTCGGGATAAGCATGTTGGCAGGACATCTACTTACAGCACGCTGACAGTCTTGAGAATGGCTCTGAACCTCTCCTATTGTCCGTTTCCTTCTTTCAGCTGAATGTCCTTTCTTTCCATTTGGAGAAGTTTTTGACTAATGTTATGGCAACAGATCCAGTATCTGTGTCATTCCTTAAGCACTCTTGGAAAAGTAAAGGATGCGTGCAAAACTGTGAATTTAACTGAAAAATCTTTATCAAGAAAAAGAAAAAGGCAAATACAAAAAGTTGTGATCCAGTATCACTTGTTACAATTTCTTTTCTTCCTTTTAACAAAACACGGTATACACGGTCAAAAACTGTGTTGCTCCGTGCTTCCGCGATCCTTCTATTGTCTCTGTGTTTCTCTAGCGTAACATGCTGCCCTACCGGAAGTTCGCTTTTCAAAATAAAACACTGAATTTCAAAATAAAGCTAACGTGACCTGATATAAACTTTACTCCTGGTCACTTTCAGCATGTAAAGACAAAAAACATTGCACCAAACATAAAATCTAAACATTCCTTATTTATGGCTCTAACACCACTAACTTTGACAACAGTAAGTGACATAATTTTGCTGGGAACTGTGGGTTTTTTTTCTCCAAGGCCAATCACAGCTGGGATTTTATGTTTTTTATTAGGAAGCCCAAAATTGTCTTTTGAGCTCCCTTTTTCCTGTTCTTACTTAAACCTAAAGTAACAAGTCTGTTCTGAAAATGTAAGAAAGTAGAAAGTGCAGATACTTGTGTGAAAATGTAGGGAGTAAAAGTAAAAAGTTGTCACAAAAATAAATACTCAAGTAAAGTGCACATACCTGAAAAATCATTTGTACTTTGTTACTTCCCACCTCTGTTTGTTAGTGGCTGAGATTGCTGGGCAAGGTGAACAAGAAGCATTCTGTGAGACAGAAAATCTATCCAGATTTAAAGTCTTACTAATGCCAGTCATCTACAAATGTCATCTAAAATGACAGTTTTACTGATGTTTACATATTGCCAGTTACATTTTTCATGACACACAACATAAGCACATCATGTAGTGCAACTGGATGGCAGATTTAATTTGACTGCAAACTAACTGTATTGCCACTCAACTTGCTTTAGGTTTAAAGCATCCTGTGCACAAGTGTCTCTGAAACAATTATTTCAGCAAAAAGTAGAACAATTTCAACAAGTAAAACGGTATTATGATAATTAACTCTCAAGTTTGCAATTTATCTGTACAATTTACCTGCAAAGGGCAGAGGCACTTATATCATCTCATTTTGTTTTCTAACCAGGGGATATAGAGGCACAAAGGAAAGCGTTCCTCTACATTTCGAAACAACACTCTAGTACTGGACTGGACTGGACGCCACAGAAAGACCTTCTGGGTCACCTACAGACCAAAGTCTTTGTAGCTCACGGAGGAACTAATGGTGTCCCTGTGCTCAGCATACTCTTTTTCTTTGACCAGTATGACAGCCTTCTGCGTTTGCAGGAGAGACGAGCTGGACAGATCATTCAGTTAGCTGATGTTAATGGCCACACTTCAGGAAGTACCTTCAAGAGAGCTACACACATAACATGAAAAGACTGTCATGTTTGCACAGAGATCAGCCAGTAACACCCAAGGAAAAGGCTGTCTTCTGGGTAGAGTATGTGATCACAAAGCACCACAAAGGGGCTCCTCACCTGAATACAGAGGCTTATAAAATGCCATGTGACTCATATTACAGTTTAGGTGTACTGGTCCTATTGCTTTCTGCTTTTCTGTCTACATTTAGGTTTCTGTGGGGTAGAACAAGAAGAAAAACAATAACCAAAAAAAAAGAAAAAAAAGAAAAAGCTTCTTTTGGCAGCTCCTTTATTTACAAGGGTTCACCACAGTGGGTAACTCTGCATGTTTGATTTGCTTGATTTTAACACTGCATGCATGCTCAGATGGAAACCCCAAGGGATTCCTTTCTCCACTTGGAAAGAAACAGCGGCTCTTTCACTCCTTAGGCAAATGTGTAAACTATTCGACCATGAAATCACTAATAATAATGATGATAATGATAATAATGATAATGATAATAATGATAATAATAATAATGGTAATGATAATAATGATAATGATAATAATAATGATAATAATGAAAAATAAATAACCAAGGTAATTTTTAAAAAATGTGCTACAATATAAAATAAACCCCTTCTCCACTAATTTCTCCATGACATTCTACATGAAACCCAGTTGTCTCCAATTTAATAAAGTTACAGTGCAGATATACATTTCAGTGGTGATGGTTTGTAACAACATGACACAAAATCAAGTTTATTCTTCAGTTTATCATTCTTTGGAAACTTTTACAAATTCTGCCATCCAGGAACACTTAAAAGGGTGAGAAAGATTTCCAGACTGTCCTCCCATAGGTAGGACAATACCAAGTTAATAGGTAACTCAATACTGAGGAATGCTAATGCTAATGTGCTCTTTTATTCATAATTTTGGTATCAGGAGAGAAAGCTGCAACAGTATTATGTCATGCTCCCATTTTGACCTGCCAAAAAAGTACTGAACATAGAACTGAAGAAAAACTGCTTATTAGTCTAACTTCACAAAAAGAAAAAAAAAAAGCATTGAAAACACCAAGAAAACACCAAACTAAAACTAAAAGAGCTCCTGCTTGCAAGGCAGGGTGTGGGTCCCTGGGGCCTGCTGGAGGTCAGGGTTCAATTTTTCTGGGTGACAGTGACCCAGTCAAGGAGACCCTGCTAGGGTATTGTGGCAGTAATTTTCTCAGGCAACAGTGAGCCAGTCAAGGGAACCATGGTGGCAATATCACCAGGTGATAATGAGCACAAATTTTGAGCCAGGGCCACAACATGGTCTGTTTTTAACCCCGTACATGCAGCCTGATAAAGGGACAAACCAGACCAATCCATGGTCTCCAGAATATTTGGGAGATGGTGTTCTGGAAAAATGAGCCTTGGAACTCAGCCCTGTGCCAGCGCCTTCAGGCGTTTGGCTCCTGCAGCCTGAAGGCTCACCTCTAGTCCTGGTTGGGGGCCTGCATGGGGGATGGGGGGTGGGAGTAGGACTTCAGCCTGGGCACGACCATTCAGTAGTGAGACCAAGATGCCCCATCTGTCCTAGCTGTCCTATGACGGATCACTGTCGCAGGATGGTGGTCCACAGAACAGCCAATGGGGGCCTTCCGGCAAATGTAGTTTCTCATACCCTTCCACCCTCAGGACCAGCTATCCTCCAGCCACTCAGGCTCTGGGGGCAGGCCCACCATGCTGGTTTTCCACCTAGAAGCCTTGCCCTAGTCAGGTCTGTATGGGCTTCAGAGCACAAATTGGAACACAGTTGCAAAGTGCCCCTAATCTCTAACCCACTGATTGAAAAACCATTCGCATCTAATGTTTGTTATAGTAAGAATTGTTAAAATAGTTGTTTGCTGTTGGAATAGAACTTCTCCTAATGTATTTATTGCTTGTTTGTTCCTTATTTCACCTATTCTATAATTTAGAAAACCTTGGTGTGTTTGTATCTTCATTGCATGTTGTTGCCCTGAGGCAACAAACCAAAATCTGGTGGGGGGGGGCAGGGGGCATATTTTATGACTGATATATTATCAGGGACCCTCAAGCTCCAAAAAACTAAGGCTGAAATTTTTTTTCCTCCTAAGATAAAAATTCATGCCATAATGTGTTACTGTTTTTCCATTTAGGCTCAGATTGGGCTGATGTTTAAAGGCACAGTGACCAGAAATGAAAACTTCTCTCAGACCTGTTAAACCTAGAATAAAGAGCCTCACAACTTTCAAGAAGTTCAAATGATTTTCCAAAAAGCTTGTTTTCTTACTAATGCCAGACATGAATGTGTAATACAGGTAAGGAGTGTTAATTTTGACAGCAAATTTTGATTTAATTTTTGTCATAGTCTTTAGATGAAAATGTAATCAAGTTTTCGTTATAATTTAGTCATCTGAATAGTTTTAGTTTTAGTCTAGTTTTAGTTGACTAATTAGCGTAAGAATATAGTTGGCTAAATCTACAGTCGATTCAGTCGACTAAAATATAAAGGGTGTAAAATGTAAATGCTTTTTCTTCAGTTGCCTTGAATTAGTCATTGTACACATTTACACAAAATTAAACATTTATTAAAAGTTATGGAATATTATTAATGCTTGAAATACCAATACACACACAAACATATTGAACAAACAACATCTTTATTTACCTGACCTTGTTTATTGAGCATAACAATAAAATATTGATGAGTAGGCCTGCTCTGCCTGAAAAATTCACAGGCTAGTGTGGCCTTCCCGGGTTTAGATCAAATTTGTGCAAACTGTGCATTTGATTGGATGTTTTCCCAAATGTTTCTGCCCTGTCACAAAATTAAATCAGTTCTGATTGGATGTTTTCCTAAGTTGTCCCTGTCTTTCACAAAATTAAGTAAGTTCTGGATGGCAGATGTATTGATTTCCCTTAATTTGACTACAGAGTACACAAACTAACTGTGTTGCCACTCAGCTGCCTTAGGTTTTAAACATCCTGTGCATGAGTGTCTCTAAAACAATTATCTCAGTAAAAAGTAAAAAAAATCTTTAAATTTTTTTCAACCAGTTTATTGGACAATAATAATAATAATAATAATAATAATGCCTTAGTCTTTTCAAGGTACCCAAAGATGCTTTACAATTTCAAGCACCATTCATTCACACTTCAATCATACTTGGTGGTGGTAAGCTACTAATGTAGCCACAGCTGCCCTGGGGCAGTCTCATAGAAGCGTGGCTGCCAATTCGCACCTATGGCCCCTCCGACAACCACCAAACACCAACCACACAACCACATTCACACTTAGGCAATGTGGGCTGAGTGCCCAGGGACACAATGACAGCACATGCTCAGACAGGGACTCGAACCAGCGAGGTGAGCACCCTACCCACTGCACTACTGCCATTCAATGTTTATACTATATTTCTATTAAAATACCTTTAAATATAGCAAACCACTGTGGCGGGGGTCGCTATCTACCTACCAAGAGACATTTCTCATTCTATATACTGTACTTCCTGAATGGAATCCGGAGGAGACTAGAAAGTGTCAGGCAATAGGACCCAGCAGGGACAGGAACGAATAATGAGGAATAATGACTGCATTGACTGAGGTGGTTCTCTGGCATCTGAAACCAAGGGAAACCAAAGAAGCACAGAGTGGACTCAACAAGTGAAACGGTATTATGGAAATTATGCATTTTCTCATAAATAATCCACCATAGAAGGTAGCCTAAATTTTACATACTGTAGCTAATGTGTTACATCAGTGTTTTGTTTTGTTTTTTTAATCTGCTCTGCTAGATATTTGCTCCCTCCCTCCTTAAAAATAATCCTTCATTTGGGTGAAAATATTTGGATTGAGCTTGGAAATAATCACCAGATTGGTTGATACAAACAGCAAAATGATACATAAAAATATATAAAATACACATTATTAGTGATTGTAATTTAATAATATATTCTTGATAGGAACTCAACTTTTATTGGACATTTTTATGTATTAAATACTTATAGTTAAGGTACTGTACTGTATGATAGCTGTTTATACTTTTTGAACATTTTACCTGCACCAACAGTGAAGAGTTGGTAATCTTCTTCTACAGCCTTGAGGAGGCTGTTTGATGTGATTTGGTGTTATATAAATAAACTTAATTGAATTGAATCCTAAGAGTAAAGTAAGAGGCCATGTCTAAGATTGAATGAATTCATGTCTAAGACCAGCCCACTACATTTAATGGTCAAATATAGCTAAGTAACCTCTTGGTCTAAAACCTGGAGAAAACTAAATACATGGCATGTAAGCATGATAATTTATACATTTATCATCAAAATTATTATTATTATTTTTTTAGATAACTAATTGCACTTCTAATGGCATCAGACACATTTCATAACACGCTTTTTTCTGACACAAGTATTGTTCATGCGTGGGACCAAGAGACACAAAGCCACTCACAATGCAACGTTATCAGCTGTTTGACATCATTAAATTAAATAATATAACTGATATGCCAAAAAAGGCATAATTTTTTGTACTTTTGCAGGAAGGTCAGAGCATTTCCATAGTGCCATGTAACATCACATGTTTCACAAGTAACTCATTTACTAGAGAAATGGTAGATATACTGGAATTTGACCCCATATGTTACGATATTTTCTCAGTCTGTGGGGCAAGCGGCACGACTGTTGGCTCTTCTGACTGTGGGTAAGTGAATCTACGAATAAGCATTTGAAAGTTTGCGCTGGTTATAAATATAAAATAATCTGTAATTCTTGCGTATCATGTTGACTGTTGAGGCCTTTGAGGTCACTGTTTCTTTCCCTGACATTATAGGAACCATGGCTTCGCACCGTGTGTGTGGAATGTTTATTTTCCTAGGTGTATGCCTGATTTCATTAATACAACATTGCAATGGAGGAAACATCCTAGTTTTCCCTGTAGATGGCAGCCACTGGGTGCAATATGAAAATCCTGCTAGAAGAGCTTCATGCAGAAGGACACAGCCTCACTGTGATCAGGGCCTCCAACAGCTGGTACATTCCAGAAAAATCTGATCTTTACACATCCATTACAATTGAAATTGGTGAAGATGTAGACGACTTCTTCGAGGTTTACCTGCAGGAGCATATGAAGGTATGTCTGATTATGGATTCACTTTATGTATTTAGGTTTGGTCCAATGTGGGTCAGGCTGTGGTCAAAGGTGGCAGTCTGATCCCCAGTTGCTGAACTGGATCTTGGGACATGGAATGTCACCTCCATATTGGGGAAGGAGGCTGAGCTGCTGTATGAGGTTGAGAAATACCAGGTAGATTGTTGGGCTCACCTCAATGCATAACTTAGGTTCTGGAACCAGTCACCTGGAGAGGGGCTGGACTCAGTTCCATTCAGGGCGGTGAGTAGGGTAGGGGTAGACTTGTACTCTCTTTACATGCTGCCTGTTCTTTCTGGTTTTCCCAGGTGGATTAGAGGCTTGCTTGCTTGCGCCTTTGGGTCAGGGAATTACATGGAATGTTGCGCTCACTCCAGGAGTGACTGGCTTCCTTAAGTGGTGTGAGGGGAGTGGAAGACTGACAGATAGTTTGGTACAGTATGTGTTGTGATCCAGATGCTGTCCCGGTCTGTTGTAGTGACTATGGTCATGAGTATTGACTCATAGATAAAAGTGGTGAAAAATGAGCTCCCTCTGAAGGGTGTTTGGGCTCCCTCTTAGAGATAGTGTAAGGATGTTGATAATTCTGGAGTTGATCAGGGAGTTGATCAGAGTAGAGCTGCTACTCCTCCACATCAAAAGGAGCCAGCTTATGTGGTTCAGGATTTGACTAGGACGCTTCCTGGAAGCCTCAGCATGTTTTGGGCATGTTCAACTGGGAAGGAGCCAAGGTGTGGAACCAAGGACACACTGGAGAAATAAGAAAGCGGTCAAATAGTCAGAAAAAGTACCTCCTAAATACTTTTTCCTAAATACTAAGTATTTAACTAACTCAGGAAAAGTGGTTATTACCACTGAGTTAGTACGAGGTCAAGGAAAGGTGTGAAGGAGAATTCATCAGGACTGTCTGCAGAAATTACAATTACACTTACACTAGGTTCATTAACAATGCGACGGTGTATGTCTGTTGTGTTTTTCTCTTATTCCTTCTTGCTGGAGCGATAATCCAATGTACTTTCTTTCCTCCACATTAGGCCTTTAAATTCCCTCCATCCATCAGTTATCCAATTGAAGTCAGTTGTGGTAGGGAATGAGGGGTAACCTGGAGGGTATCCCAGATTTCCCAAAGTAAAAATTCATTTAACATCAATCCTAAAGGTTGGAAACACAACACAACTGAACCATATAGAGAGGTTATATAAATATACAGTATGTTCTTCATACAAGACAAAACCTTGACAAGAAGCAGATTTTATTACAGCAGCATTATGCTCATTGTTCACATGTGGCTTTATCAGCCTGTTGTTTAAAATGCAAACAATTTCACAGGTTATGGCATGAAATGTAAAACACACTGTTATTAAACAGTTACATGATCTGTATCACAGTCATGCTTATAGTTTTCATGAATGCTGTGTCATGAATATCAGAATTATATGTAGCGCTTCCTTTGTACCCCGGAACTGAGATACAGCGCCCTGGGTCCGTTCCCTTTAATAACACACAACTAGGGAAAAATACACTCTCTTGGATCTGACAACTGGATGTAAAATTATCTAGAAAAGTGTTGTGTGAATTTTCCTTTAAGTTCTCATGCTGTAAATCCCTTACATTTAAATAAACCACTTGTTAATAACACAAATGAAAGAGGAAAATAGTGCCCAAAGTACAGTATTTATTTACAAACTTAAGCGGCACATTAAAAGACAACCCACCCACTTAAACCAACTGAGGGTGATAACTCAATACAGTGGGAAATATTCATCAAACTTCAGACACATTTATCTGTGTGGGCCCACATGAAGTGAAAAACCAAAAGAAAAGATTAACGGGAAAAGCCGGCAATACCATAAACTACCCCGTTGCAGGCCTGATCATCTAATGATGGCGTATGATGAGAGTCAGTGAGCTCACGGTCTTGGCTAGTGTGTGCGCAGGTGTGCGTGATAACAGGGTTACTCACTCTCGACAGTCCTTACTCCCTTGTTGCTGCTAACAGTCCCAACGACAACGTAGCTGCATCGTGGTAGAAAAAACCCTGCAACTCCACAAGAGTCCAGTCCTGTACACAGCGGCAAAACTTAATCCGGCTCTGTGACAGCAAATAGTAAATCCAACTCTGCGTTGGAAAAACAGACAAAATTCCAACTCTGCGTCAGAAAAACATACAGTCCAGTTCTTTGTCGAACAAACCAACAGCCCCAGCCTCTTACTGACAGGAGAGGCCACTGTAGGTGAAGTCGTCAACTGGAAACAGTGTCTCTGCAAACTGTTAGCTAATTGCTATCAGTAAACACTCGGCATGACCCTTAATGTCTGCCGGAGATCACGAGCTGCTTCTCCTCCGTCTCCTTTTGCTCCGCTCGCTCTCTCTCCTCCCCCCATCAGCTAGTCCCTTACCAATTACCAACCAGCCAATCAGAGTTCACAAAGTATAACTTTAGATCGATTTCCGGCATGACACCAAACACTTCACCAACTTTCAAATAATCCATCACAAAGTAAATACTTTCAGACAGTATGCATATTACAAATCATTTTTTACACATTAACATCCACTATGAAAAGCGGAAAATTTTAAAGTGACACAATTACTTAGTATCTCAATCAGGATTTCACAAAACCTTTAAACACTGGGGGGGTTTACCCCGGGGTTACATCCTCCCCCTTCTAAAAGTCTGGCTGTCCCAGCCAGTCAGCTTTCTCTTTCAGAGAGAAATAACAGTTAAAGGGTCAGCCGTCTCAATGTTGTCCCCATTGCAGGTGGGACACTGAACGGTGAAACTATACAAAGGCACAGGTACCTTAGCTATTTCATTCTCCGTCTCACTGGTGATGCATACTCTCATCCCTCTGTGCACTATAACCAGAGGCTTATCCATAGGCTCTCCTGGTTCGTCGTAACTTAGACGAATGACTGGCCTTACAACCCGTTTAGCAAACCGAGTGCTGTCAGCATCCACCCCATCATTGGGCTCACTAGGCATTGGGACGTCTCCCATGTCCAGTCCTGTGTCCACCACAGGGTCCTCTGATGGTGGCATGAAACTTTCAGTTCTCACTCCAGACACTAAAGCTGGGTCAGCAGTCCTTTCATCGCTGCCAACAGTACCTTGGACATCACCTCCTTCCAGATCCACAACATCAGGCTTACTTCCAGCCTGGTTCCAGGGACATAATACAGGAGAAAGATCTGATCTAGTGAAGATCCTCCTCCTCCTCACTCTCTGGATCACTGTGCTCTTTCTCATCAGTTCTGTGTTTTCCATTCTGTTGCTCCCTCCTTTGACTAATTGCATTAGATGCTCTAGTGCATGGTCTCTGAGGTATATACCTCTTGTCTTGATTTTCTGGCATCCTAACCAAGAATCCTATGGGTAAAAGATGGTCTTGGTGAAGAGTTTTTACCATCCCTCTTCCTCCTTCAGGCTTCACTCAGTAAACCGGGAGGTTGGGAAGCATCCCTATGACTATATATGGCTGGGGATTCCACTTTTCTCTTAACTTGTGTTTTCCTGGAATCCCAAGGGCTCGAACAAGCACCCTGTCTCCTTCTTGCAGGTTGTGCATTCTGACCCTCATATCATAGCCTCACTTGTTCTTATGATGATTCTTTTGTGCAGATTCAGATGCTAGTTGGTAGGCATGACGTAACTTCTCTCTCAACCCACCCACATACTGGTGATGTTCTTTTACCTCCCTACCATCCTTGGATATGTCGAAACACACATCAATGGGCAGACGGGCCTCTCTGCCAAACATTATGTCGAATAGCCTGTCACTGCATTAAGGGTGCAGTTATAGGCCTGCACCACACTAGCTACATGTTGGCTCCAGCTCTGCTTTTGTGCTGGGTCAAGAGTCCCAAGCATGGATAAGAGGGTACAATTGAAACGCTCTGGCTGGGGGTCTCCCTGCGGGTGGTAAGGAGTGGTTCGGGATTTCCTTATCCCCAACATGGTCAAGAGTTCTTTTATTAACCGACTCTCAAAATCCCGCCCTTGGTCAGAATGTATGCGGGCTGGCAGGCCATAATGGACAAAGAATTTCTCCAGCAGCACTTTAGCTACTGTTGCGGCTCTTTGGTTAGGTGTGGGAAAAGCTTGGGCGTACCGGGTGAAATGGTCAGTGACCACTAGGATGTTACAGACTCCCCGTGAATCTGGTTCGACTGACAGAAAATCAATACAAACCAGGTCCAGGGGACCACTACTGGTTATCTGATGCAGTGGAGAGGCCTTTTGGGGCAAAGTCTTCTAAACCACACATCTCCCACAGCTTTTGATGTACTGCTCAATATGAGCAGCCATTTTGGGCCAATAAAACCTATCTCGAACCAGCTCCATAGTCTTCTCAACACCTGAATGTCCAAAATTATCATGCAGAGACTGCAGTACAAGTGGCCGGTGTCTTTCGGGAAGAACTAACTGGAGCATTTCCATCCCATTGGGCTTCACAGTCTTCCTGTACAAGAGCCCTTTCTGCAGCTGGAGTTTCTCTCCTTCTCGCTGAAGAAGGGCTATCTCTGGGTGGCTGCTCGAAATAGCACAGGGCAACTTTCTGGCTCTCATTTCTTGTTTCACTTTTCCAATGGCTCCGTCCAAATCCTGATCCTGTTGTAGGTCAAGATTACTCAGCAATTCCATTGGGGGTTCCCCCAGTCGGACTGGATATACGTATAGGTCTGGGATGGCTGAGGGTGATGCACCAAGTTGAACAACACATCCACACAGGATGTCTAACGGCTCAGTGACCCTCACAGTTTTGCAGAGAGCCTTCACTCCAGA
>JAMQGT020014033.1:0-21272 GCA_024447675.2 Pterophyllum scalare
CAGTTCATCACCTGCATCCTACTGACACTCGAAACCATCAGACAGCTGGAGACAGATCAAAGAGATGGTGCTCTCTTTGTTGCTGTGGTGATGCAGGACACGTCATCTGTCCATCACTGTGACAACACTCTGACAGGCGGAGCCATCAGGTTGATGACTCACTTTACTGCAGTTCACTTCCAAACACACCCTGAGGTCACCTGAGGTCAGGATGGTGTTTGATTTTGAACAGATGAGTTTCTTGGGTACGGTGTGATGTCATTTCCTGTTTTTAATCTCAGCAGTTCGAAGAGGAACTAATTTTAACAAAGAAGATTCAAATGAAGTATTTGTTGACATTTTTTCAACATTAAAACATCCAGTTGAGGACTAGTGAGGTGTCATGTGACCTCTCCCAAGATGGCAGCACGCACTGACGCAGCGGCTCACGGCTCTTCCTTTTGGTACTCTTTTTTTGTACGTTTTGTATTTATTTATTTATTGTTTTGTACATTCATCTCCACAAACAACTGCTACACACGCCAGGATCTTGTGGACATTGGCTACTGGCACACAATATCGGTATCGAGTGTTTTTCACTACACTCGCCATATCCCAGACGACATAGCGAGACTGCCAGGTGCTCCGTGGATTGTTATCATGTCTCGAAGTCGATGCCAACGGCAGAGGGAGAGGAAGCAGAAGTGGGGCTGTGGGTCCGGCCTTATGCTGAAGTTAAAACGCCAACCACACAGGCGCGCTCTGGCGAGCCTGTGTCTCTTCAACGACACATCCATGGTACATAAAACTGATGACCTAGAGTTACAGCTGGCTGGAAATTGCTATGTTTGTGACTGTTGTGTAATGATTATCACAGAGACCTGGCTTCACCTGCAGATCCCCAATGCTAGAGTGCAGCTAGCAGGCCGCACACTGCTACGCTGGGATTGGACAAAGGACTCTGGTAACAGCAGGGGAGGGGGTCTCTGTATTTACGTGCACGAGGACTGTTGTAACAATGGAACAATCATAGACAAACATTGTTCCCCAGACCTCGAGTACATGTCTGTAAGATGTCAGCCTTTTTTTCTGCCTAGAGAGCTAATTAGTTATGTGTGCATATAGCTCCCGATGCTAATGTTAGCATGGCGCTCTCTCTCCTGCTGAACTACATTAATGAACAGCAGCGGGCACACCCCGACGGTGTTCATATTATTGGGGGGAGACTTTAATAAGGCCAACTTGAAAACTGTACTCCCAAAATTCCACCAACATGTCAAGTGTTCTACAAGAGGGGAGAACACTCTTGACCATGTTTACTCAAACATCAAGCACGCTTACAGAGCCAAACCCCTCCCCAACCCCAGCCAGTCCAACCATTTTTCCCTGCTGCTCACCCCAGCATGCACCCCCCTCAGATGGAGTGCCGGGCCTACTGTAAAAACCACCACAACCTGGCCTGAAAAGGCACTCTCCAACCTACAGGACTGCTTCACATACACAGACTGGGACTTATTTGAACACGAGGACCTGGAAACATTCATAGAGATGGTACTAGACTGCATTAAGTTCTGTATCGGAAATGTGACTGTAAGCAAAAACATCCGGGTTTTCCCTAACCAGAAACCCTGGATGAACAGCCAGGTCCGTTCATACCTCAAAACCCATGATGCTGCCTTCAGGTCAGGCGACAGAGCTCTGTACAGTGCTGCTCGAGCTGACCTGAAAAGAGGAATTTAAAAAGCCAATGCGGACTACAGGAGGAGAATAGAGTCCCACCTGTCCAGCAATAACACACGGGAGGTGTGGCAGGGCATTCAGAACATCAAAAAATTCAGAGGCTGTGATGTTACAGCAGTGTCACTAGCAGAGGAACTTAACTGTTTCTTTGCTCGCTTTGAGACACCACAGGACCACTCATCTGTCACCCTCTCTGAGGGTCCTCAGAAAGAACAACTTGGACTCAAACCTGTTGCTGACCTTCTACCGCTCATCCATTGAGAGCCTGCTGACATAGTGTTGATACACTATGTCAGCACTATGTTAGTATGGTACGGCAGCTGCACTGAGGCAGACAGGGTGAGGCTTCAGAGGGTAGTCAAGACAGTGCAAAGAATTGTTGGCTGCCCTCTCCCCTCCCTGATGGACATCTACACCTCCCGCTGCCTCAGCAGAGCTAAAAACATCACCAAGGACAGCTCACACCCTGGTGTTGAACTGTTTGACCTGCTGCCCTCTGGCAGGCGCTACAGGTGCATCAAAGCCAGAACAAACAGACTCAAGAACAGTTTCTTCACCAGAGCAATCACCACCCTGAACTCACACACTCACCCACTCTAACTGTGCAATACCCACATCTCTGTGCAATATTATATCATTCATACTGAACAATATCTATCACAATATTCATTCAACAAGTGCAATACTCACCCATCTTCATTATTATATGTATATATTTATTTTATTTTTTTACAATGTATATATTTTTATGCATTCTATTTTATTTTCTGTATATTTTTAGAAGTTCTATTTTATATTTTAGAAAGTTTGAGTTTCCACTGCATGGCACTGAACAGGAGTGGCCCTCCAATCTCATTGTACATTCTGTATAATTACAATAAAGGCATTCTATTCTATTCTATTCTCACAGATCTAAAGCAGAAATGATCCCCAGTTCTGAGCTGTGAGGTCGCAGAAAGACAAATGGGACATCTGAAATGAAGAGGAAGATGAAGAGCAGGAGGTGAAAGCAATTTGCAGAGGATGAATAGGCCAGTGATCATGTGACCACCTGAGCAACAGAAAGTTTTATGCAGACTGAAGCATTAAATGTTTCCTGACGAAGAACAAAAAGAAGCTGATTTAACTTGTTTTACTTTGCAGAATAAAAGGAGCACATCCCTGCAGGCCCTGCCTGTCCCATGGCATCATGGGAAATGTAGGAAATCACTGACAGTGGCAGAAGGGCCTGTAACATGTTTAATTTTTAAAACATGAACCTATAATCCTCTGAGCAAAGGGTCATTTCCTGTTCCTGATTGGATCATGTTGTCAATCCTCTCAAGTGCATCTGGACACATTGTCAGTGTGTGTGGTGTGTGTGTGCGCGCGCGCATGTGTGAATGCATGTGTGTCTGTGTGTATCTGTGTGTGCATGTATGTGTGTGTGTGTAACTTGAATTGTCAAACACTCTATTGCGTTTTGCTGCTGGAACACTGATGAGTCGTGTTTATAAGGCTGAGCAGCCTCTGTGATATTAATCACTGCTGCACAGATTTAAGTACATTCCATCGCTGGATCTGTGTGAAGTAGAAACACCACAAGGTGAAACCTCACACACTGAGCTGAGACTGCAGCGTTTGCACAAACAATCATCAGGCTGTGATTTTAATCTGTCTTAGGTAACTTTGTTCATGAATACCAGCATTCTGCCCATTTCATAGACTGATTACAGTTATCAGGATATCAGATATTCCTTCTTCCATTATGGATTTTGTGAAGTCCAGAAACATGATTTAAAAGGGAACAGCAGTCTCAATGATAACATGAATCTCAATACCTCCAGCACTGAAATTTGTCCACTATGTTCACCTGGGATCAAAGTTATCCAGATTGCAAATCCAAAGATTTGGAACAAACCATCTGAACCTGAGTTTTCATTATCTGCAGAGGCTGTAGGTCCACAATGGAAAACTTGGAAGGAATCAACCGCCAGTCAGAGCCTGACACTGACATACAAACCAAAGGACCACAGAGTAAGCTCAAACTTTTAAATGAATGTATTCAAACAAATTTACACACTCTTACAGACATTAAAACAGGCTAAGTATGTGTCTCAGTGTTTCTGACTGACCTGGACCAGAACAGGTGCATATTTTTCAGCATTTAGTTGCATCTCTTCATTCTGTCCACCTTTCTTGTGTGATGTTATGTAAAGCAGGCAGTGCATCTCTGCAGAGTGACAGGGATGTGTGAATCTAATGTGCTGTAGATGATTGGCGAGAGCAGTCTGCAGGTGAGGCTGAGAACCTAATAATGTGTGGAATCTGAGGTCCATCCTCCATTCACTCAGCTCACTGATGGTGGAGATCGAGTGTGTTGAGGATTTACAGAAACCTGAAATCATTTCCTGAGTGTACAGCACACAGAGTGCTGAATCCGAAACATCTCAGACTCCCCTTTAAACATCAGTTTCTTTGAGTCATTACATCACTCTGACGTCCTCAGCTACATTCACTTTATGATGTCTGCTCATTCTGAAAATAAGTCCATTTTTCAGTGTAAAAGCCTCAAAGGGAGCCTCGGTATGTTTCCCCAGACAGGTTCCAGCTGCTCACCATCTCCAGCCCCCAGAGATCAGATCACAAGCTGAACCAGGAAACATACAAGCCAATCATGTTGTTGGACAGCAGAAGCTGATACCTGCTTGTTATCATAGTAAAGATGGAGCCAGCTTCCTTTTTTTGTTCCTGTATCCATAATGTGAACCATCATGGCATTTGTTCAGCACTCTGGTGGGAGGAGCCTGATGTTCAGCATGTCAGCACCATGATGAAAAATTATGGCTCTGCCCCAAGTCCTTTAGATAGGTGCTTCAAAACTGTCTGAATATCATTACCAAGATGAAAGCTGACAGACTTGCTTATGTTGGTTCAACAGTTCAATCAGAGCTGAAATCCTGAAACAAAGGTCTGACTTTACAGAAAATACAGGTGAGACTGATCAGACTATTTATGAGACTAAACCAAACTTTGAGCAGTTTCTGTTTCCAAAACTAAAGAAAAGCTGCAGAAATCAAAATGAACATTTCATTATTCATCTGAGTGTTAACAGCAGGCAAGTGAAAAACTCAAATTTCAGGTGGAGATGGAGGTGATGTGGCTGCTCTGAGTCTGAACAAAGTCAATCAATAAAACACAGAAACAAGATCAAAGCACATATGCTGGTCTGAATAAAATATGAAGACGAGAAGATGAAAAGACAGCAGAAATATAAAATTCAGAGCTGAAACAAACTGAGTTAATTTACAGTCAAACATTAGAAACCTGCAGCTGACTGAAGTTGAACATGACATTCAGCGACATGCATCCACCTCAAGGACAAAACATGAAGCAGGACAGCACTGCTCTTCAGAGGAGCTACTGAGAAGATTCCCATCCATCAGTGTTTTACTGAGGAAGGTGTTAATCACCTGGTTTAACTTCTGCGGTCGTACTCTCAGCAAAAACAGCAGCATCGTCAGCATAGAAATTAAAGTAGAAATTAAATTTTGATTAGGAACACCCAGCATGAACTCAGGCCTTTCAGAAACGATGGGGAAAAATTATTTTGACCATCTGCTTAAAATCCTTCTCCTCGCATACAAGGTCTTGAATAATCAGGCCCCATCTTATCTTATCATTTGTAACCTTCACTAATGCTGTTTCTGTACTGTGATGAATTCTGAAACCTGACTGAAACTCTTCAAATAAACTGTTCCTCTGCAGATGATCAGTTAGCTGTTTTACAACTACTCTTTCAATGATTTTGGAGAGAAAAGGAAGGTTGGAGGAAGACAGATTGATCATATTTAAGATTGAAGCATTAATAATTGGAAAGACTTCTTTGAACAGTCTAGTAGGAATGGGATCTAATAAACATGTTGATGGTTTGGAGGAAGTAACTATTGAAGTTAACTCCAAAAGATCAACTGGAACGAAAGAGTCTAAGCAAATACCAGCAGTGCTGAAAGATAAATCTTGGAGATGGTTTTGAATAATTTTTTCTCTAATGTCTAAAATTTTATTTGTAAAGAAATCCATGAAGTCATTACTAGTTAAAGTGAAAGGAATACTGGGCTCTACAGAGCTCTGACTCTTTGTCAGCCTGGCTACAGTGCTGAAAACAAACCTGGGGTTGTTATTTTCTTCAATTAATAATGAATAGTAAGATGTCCTAGCTTTACAGAGGGCTTTTTTATAGAGCAACAAACTCTTTTTCCAGGCTAAGTGAGCATCTTCTACTTTAGTGAGACGCCATTCCCTCTCCAGCTTACGGGTTATCTGCTTTAAGCTGCGCGTTTGTGAATTATACCACAGAGTCAGGCACTTCTGATTTGAGGCTTTCCTTTTCAGAGGAGCCAAAGTATCCAAAGTCGTACGCAGTGAGGATGTAAAACTATTGATGAGATAATCTACCTCACTGGGAGCAGAGTTTAGGTAGCTGCTCTGCACTGTGTTGGCACATGGCACTGAAGAGCATAATAATGAAGGAATTAGATCCTTAAACTTAGTTACAGCACTTTCACAAAACTCCTACTGTAATAAAACTTATTCCCCACTGCTGTATAATCCATTAAAGTAAATGTAAATATTACTAAGAAATGATCAGACAGGAGGGGGCTTTCAGGGAATACTGTTAGGTCTTCAGTTTCTATGCCATATGTCAGGACAAGATCCAGAGTATGATTAAAGTGGTGGGTGGGCTCCTTTACATTTTGAGAGAGGCCAATTGAATCTAATAATAGATTAAATGCAGTGTTGAGGCTGTCATTTTCAGCATCTACATGGATGTTAAAATCACCCACTATATTTTTATCTGAACTGAGCACTAAATCAGATAAAAAGTCTGAGAAATCAAACAGAAACTCTGAGTAAGGACCAGGTGGACGATAGATAATAACAAATAAAACAGGTTTTTGAATTTCCCAGTTAGGGTGGACAAGACTAAGAGTCAGGCTTTCAAAAGAATTAAAACTCTGTCTGGGTCTTTGATTAATTACTAAGCTGGAATTGAAGATTGCTGCTACTCCTCCTCCTCGACCTGTGCTAACATATTCATCCTGCTGTAACCAGGTTTCTGTAAGGCACAATAAATCAATATGTTGATCAATTATTAAATCATTTACTAACAGGGACTTGGAAGAGAGAGACCTAATGTTTAATGATCCACATTTAATTGTTTTATTCTTTTGTGTAGCCAAGGAAGCTATATTCTTTATTGTTTTTGAATTTTTATGCATAAATAGTCTCTACAGCTACAGCTACAAAAAGATTACATTTATTACAAGTACTGTGTCATATATGGCTGTCTTTATTAAGGAGTAGACATTGACCATGATAGTGCAGCTTATAGAATTCACTCTTTATTTCCTAATAATATCTGGATACACCACGTATGCTCATCCAATCCCCGGACTACGGAAACCTGTTGTCACATATCACTACATCTTCCCTTCCAGCAGTGAAACACACATGCTTAATGTTACATGAACACCTGAAACTGTATAGAGTTCAAGTGTAGTTTCACTTTACCCCTTTCTACTTTTTTTAAATCAAATTATACAGAAACAATAATAGAACATATAACATGCAATAGTATTTTGCCTTGTTAATCCCTAAACTTAGCAGTAGAATAAACTTAATACATTTCTGAACTCAAGGCCTCACACATAAATACATTGGTGAACTGGAACATGTGAAATAGAGGACTCTGAGTAACTAAGTGTCTCTATATCTGAGAGGAATTCTGACTACTCTACCTCTGGATGTATCCTGCGAGCCTTTACATGGAGTGGAACCCTCCACCACTGGGCTTGATTGTCTCTGAACAGGGCTTCTGGGCATGGAGTCATAACTGACCCCAGGAAAAGGCTACTGGTCAGTTCTGCTGGGGAACTAGGTGACTGCAGCTGATCTGGTCGATCAGCAGACTGTGGGACAGCTTCATTCTCTGTCTCCACCAAATAGGATCGTGGCTCCTTGCATTTGGCGATGACTCTAGCTGGGGTTTTCCAACCTTTTTCCCCATCCAGTTTTATCCTGACATTCTGTCCAGGTTGTAGTGTGGGAAGTGGCTGTGCAGAGTGATGGCGGTCATGGAAAAAATGATAAGCTGTTTTTGTCTGGTCATCCTTCTGCTGGACCTGTTCTCTGTCCACCGGAGTACTTTGCAATTTGTCCTCCAGCATTGGAAGTGTAGTTCCAATCTCTCTTCCAGTCATAAGTAATGCAGGGCTCATGCCTGTAGCACATCAGGACAAGATGTGGGTCAGGCTGCTCCAGGATGTGTTTAGCAGTCTGAACTGCTTGTTCGGCAGCCCTGTTCGCCTAGGGTTAATGGGGGCTAGAGGTCATGTGCACAAATCCATACTCCCAGCAGAAGGCCTGGAACTCAGCAGATGTTAACTGAGTCGCATTATCACTGAACAGTTCCAGTGGTATTCCCGACTTCACAAACATGCACTTGAGTTGACTGATGACACACATTTGGACTTCACCTCCTGGGCTGATGACAAGTGGCATTTTATCTCAGTGCAGCTTTAGATACTGTTAGAGCCATAAATAAGGAATGTTTAGATTTTATGTTTGGTGCAATGTTTTTTGTCTTTACGTACTGAAAGTGACCAGGATTAAAGTTAATATCAGGTCACGTTAGCTTTATTGTGAAATTTAGTATTTTATTTTGAAAAGCCAACTTCCGGTAGGGCAGCATGTTACGCTAGAGAAACACAGAGACGATAGAAGGATCGCGTACGCGCAGAGCAACACAGTTGTTGACCGTGTATACCGTGTTTTGTTAAAGGGAAGAAAAGAAATTGTAACAAGTGATATTGGATCAAAACTTTTTGTATTTGCCTTTTTCTTTTTCTTGATAAAGATTTTTCAGTTAAATTCACGTTTTTGCACGTGTCCTTTACTTTTCCAAGAGTGCTTAAGGAATGACACAGATACTGGATCTGTTGCCATAACATTAGTCAAAAACTTCTCCAAATGGAAAGAAAGGACATTCAGCTGAAAGAAGGAAACGGACAATAGGAGAGGTTCAGAGCCATTCTCAAGACTGTCAGCGTGCTGTAAGTAGCTGTCCTGCCAACATGCTTATCCCGAAGCTAGCTATCCTAATGGAGGAAGCTCCCATTCAGATAGCATAAAAGTGGTTAACAAGTTCGGAAGCTATTAAGCAAAGTCACTGAATTTGATTTTTTACGGAGTACAGAAGCTTCTTGTAAATATTTGAAAGTTCGTTTGGAAAAATTTTGGGCATTGTTAAGTTTAAGCATGGAAGATGAGCGATTGTCTGATGCAGCAGCAGATGCACCACAGGTAGGAGGGAGCCAAAGTACACACAAAAGGCCCTTGAAGAGAAACTTCACAGGCTTATTGGCCAAAGAAGAGCAGAGATGGCTCAGATTACAGCTAAGATGAAGGAAATAAACAGCATGAAAAATGATGATGAGCATGTTGATAAAATGGAATCAGAAATGCTGCCAAGTTTTTATAAGCTCCATGAAGCGTTCATACTGCTGAATAGCAATGTACTGCAGATGTTACCAGAAGATGAAGCTAATGCAGATCAGTATAACTGGTATGAGCCGAAGGTGGAAATTATTAAACAGTTTTTGCTTGGGACTGAAAAGTGGATTCAAGAACATAAAAGAAGTGTTCAGAGTGAAGATGAGGTTACTCCTCATGACAGTGTTTCTGTGGTAGCCGGACTTGGTCGCCGAAGAAATAAGAGCAAGTCTGGTTACAGCATTGGGAGTTCATCGGTTGTGTCAAGCACTAGTTCAGTGGCACGCATGAAAGAGGAGGCAAAAATAGCAGCTCTTCTGGCACAAGCAGAATTGCTCAAAAAGAAGAAAGCGATACAGCTGCAGGAAGAAAAATTAAGAGCTGAGTTAGAGGAGCTAGAGATAGAAGCCGCAGTAGCAGCCTCTACCGCCAAACTCAAGGTGTTTCAGAGCTATGAGAATTCTCGTGATACCATGAATGAACATGTGAATCCCAGGTTGGCGACCGCAGATACACCCTGTAATGCTGAAACCTTGTCAAGTGTCACAGGAGCTCAACCTGTACATACAGTCTACAATCCAAGGACTGCTGATGAAGAGAAGGAGGATCCTCAGATTCCTGATGTGTCTGCTAGTAACGTAAAGCATTCACCCCATGCATATTGGTGTCACCAGGATCACACAGATGGAGCCTCACTTGCAAATCCTCAAGGGACATCATCAACAGGTGACAGGATTTACAAAGTGATGCATCAGCAAAACCTGATTGCTGAGATGTTGGTTAAACAGCAAAGCCTGTCTCTGCTGCCCAAGAGAGACATTCCTGTGTTCTCAGGTGATCCCCTCACATATCGATCTTTTCTCAGAGCCTTTGACAATGCTATCGACAGCAAGACACAAAATGAGAAAGACAAACTCTTCTTGCTGGAGCAGTATACACGTGGAGAGCCACAACATCTGGTGAGAAGTTCTGAACACATGCCCGTAGAGAAAGGCTACAAGGAGGCCAGGCAATTGCTTCGTAAGCAATATGGTGATAATTTGAAAATAGCCATGGCTTACATTGAAAAGGCTTTAAAATGGCCACAGATAAGGACAGATGATGTTAAGGGCTTAAACGCTTATGCTCTTTTCCTGATTGGCTGCAGAAACACGATGCAAGATGTTGACTATATAGAGGAGATGGATAATCCAACGAATATGAGAGCCATTCTGTCTAAATTGCCTTATAAGATGAGGGAGAGATGGCGTAATGTGGCATTCGAAATGCAAGAGAGCAAAGGAAAAAGAGCAAGGTTTGCAGACTTGGTGGATTACATTGAGAGACAAGCAAAGATCATTTTAGATCCTTTGTTTGGTGACCTCCAGGAAGTCAGTCCATCTATGAAACAAAGAGAAAAATGCAGTTTTGTAAGGAAGTCAAGGGAAGTCACCACAAGAAGCAACAGTTTTGCTACAAGTGTTGACACAGGCAAACAGGGATCTTCACAGGCAAACCAAATCACCAAGACTGACAATGGGAAAGTATCACAGAATAATTGTCTGTACTGTGACAAAAATCACACCTTTGACAACTGTGAAAGGTTCCAGAAGCAAGTCCACAAGGATAAAATTGAATATTTGAAATCCAAAGGTTTGTGTTTTGGATGCCTTGTTCAAGGTCATTTGAGTAAAGACTGCTCAAGAAGACTGACATGTCAGCTGTGCTCAAGAAAACATCCAAGCATCCTACATGTACAACGGGATGAAAAGGCATCACCCAAAGACGACAAAAGCAGCACATCTGAAACTCAGACCCCTGGTGCTGTAGGACAGGAGACATGTGGGTTCACTGGGGCCGGAAGCAAAGAGGGAGTATTGGCCATTGTTCCTGTAAAGATCAAGTCCAAGAAAGGTACGCAGATAATGGAGACATACGCCTTCATTGACTCTGGCAGTTCGGCGACCTTTTGCACTGAGAAGGTCATGAGAACGCTGAACTTAAGAGGCAGAAGGACGGAGATATTACTCCGCACTATGGGTCAGGAGAAGCTTGTCCATAGTCACATCTTGTCAGACCTGGAAGTCAGTGGCTTTGAGGAGGAAAGATACATTGGCTTACCTTCAGTGTTCACACAGCCTGAAATTCCTGTTAAAAGGGAGAACATTCCTGATCAGGTAGAACTTCAGAGGTGGACATATCTGGACGAGGTGCACATTCCAAGTATCGATGCAGAGATTGGCCTACTGATCGGTGCTAATGCTCACAAGGTGGTAGAACCATGGAAAATCATCAACAGTCAAGGAGATGGTCCATACGCAGTAAAAACAGCAATTGGATGGATTGTCAATGGTCCTGTACAAGGGGAAGATGACATGCAGCACAGTGGGAATGAGTTACTGAGTTTGACAGCCAACAGGATATCAGTGGCAAGTATTGAGGAATTGCTGACACAGCAATATAATTCTGACTTCACAGAGCGTAGCTGTGACGACAAGTCAGAGATGTCACAAGATGATCTGCAGTTCATGAAAGATGTGGAACAGTCCTGTCGGTTTATTGATGGACATTACTGTATAGGTCTCCCATTTAAGAGCAAGAGTCTGAAGATGCCCAATAATCGCAGTCTAGCGGAGCAGAGAGCTGTCAATCTCAAGAAGAAACTCATAAAGAACCCCGAGTTTCATGCGGACTACAAAGCCTTCATGCACGACATCATAGCAAGTGACAATGCTGAAAAGGTGCCTGCGGACAGTCAGTGCAGCAAGGGAGAAGTGTGGTACATCCCGCATCATGGGGTGTATCATCCAAAAAGAAGAAAATTCGAGTTGTTTTTGATTGTGCTGCAACATATCAGGGAGTTTCACTGAACAACCAGTTACTCCAGGGCCCAGACCTCACAAATACCTTGGTTGGAGTGTTGACAAGGTTTAGAGAAGAGAAGGTTGCACTCATGGCCGATATAGAGGCAATGTTTTACCAGGTCAGGGTACCCTCAAGAGACTCTGATTTCCTGCGTTTTCTATGGTGGCCAGATGGAGACTTAAATGGACAACTGGAAGAGTACAGAATGACTGTACACATTTTTGGAGCCACTTCATCTCCAAGCTGCGCTTGTTTCGCCTTGAGAAAGGCAGCACAGGATAAAGTGAATGAGACAACAGTGGAGGCAGCGAAAACAATCATGAGAAAGTTCTACATGGATGACTGTTTGACAGCTGTGGCTTCAGAGGAGCAGGCCATAGCACTTTCTCAGACTCTGAAGGTTTTGTGCTCGCAAGGTGGATTAAACCTGACAAAATGGGTCAGTAACAGCAGGAAAGTCCTGTCATGTATTCCTGAGAATGAAAGAGCTGCAGAGATGAAGGACCTAGACTTGAACAAAGACACTCTGCCTATGGAAAGAGTGCTAGGAGTGCACTGGTGTACAGAGTCTGATACTTTCCAGTTTGAAGTAAATGTGCCAAGAAAACCTGCCACAAGGAGAGGAATACTCTCAGTTGTTAATTCCATCTACGATCCTCTGGGCTTGGTCGCCCCATGTATTCTTCCAGCCAAGCTAATTTTGAGAGAGCTGTGTCAAAAAAAGATTAAGCTGGGATGAGGATGTTGAAGAAAGGGATTTGCAAAGATGGATGCAGTGGGTTTCAGAACTCCAGGAACTGTCCAGCTTCCAAATAAAGAGGTGTATCAAACCAGATGATTTTTGTCCCACAGCCAAAGCAGAGATACATCATTTCTCGGACGCAAGTGATGTTGGTTATGGCACCGCTTCATACATTTTGCTGATCAATGAAGATGGACGGAGGAGCTGCGCATTGCTCATGGCTAAATCCAGAGTTGCCCCTCTGAAGAAAATAACAGTTCCCAGGATGGAGCTGACTGCTGCAGTCATAGCAGTGAAGGTCGATAACCTGTTAAAGCGGGAGTTGGAAACCCCCTGGGGAGTCTGTTTTTTGGACAGACAGCCTGACTGTACTTAGGTACATAGAGAACGACGCCTCCCGATTTAAGACCTTTGTGGCCAGCCGGGTTGCATTCATCAGGGAAGCTACTTCACCATCTCAGTGGAGATACGTGAACAGTTTGCTTAATCCAGCAGATATAGCTTCACATGGCACAAGATTCACCACTCTCATCCAGAACCACAACTGGATTTGTGGTCCACAGTTCCTTTTTGAAGAGGAGTCTGAGTGGCCCAAAAGACCTGACATACCAAGCATCATGGATGGGGACAGTGAGATCAGAAAAGTAGCTCTAGTCAGGCTCGTGAGCCTGGCTGAAGTTACACCCATGAGAAAACTGGTGGAGTACTATTCTGACTGGCATAGATTGAAGAACGCTGTGGCTTGGATGCTACGTATGAAAGACCTGCTTCACTACCTTGTGGAGATAAGAAAGGAATGTGAGAAGGTTGTTACACTGACAGAGACAGAACCATTAAAACAGAGCCTGAAGGTACAAGAAGAAATGAGGAGGCTGAGAGAGTCAGTAAAGGGGAAACCTTTGTCTGTGCAAGACTTGGAAGATGCAGAAGTTGGCTTACTACACCACAGTCAAGGAGTGATGTATCCAGAGGAGCTGGCTTCACTCCAAGGTAAAGATTCCCAATTAAAAAGATCCAATCCACTTTGCAGATTAGATCCTTTTTTGCAAGATGGCATCATCAAGGTAGGAGGGCGATTGAACAAATCAGCCATGCCGGAGGAAGCCAAGTGTCCAACTTTGTTGCACAAAGAGCATCACATTGCCAGGCTGATTCTGCGACAGGTTCATCATCAGAATGGTCACTGTGGAAGAAACCAGTTGATTGCAAAAGTCAGGCAACGATACTGGATACCAGGATTGAACAGAGCTGCCCGCACTGTAATATCAAAATGCATCACCTGCAGGAAATTACATGCAAAGCCTCCAGTCCAAAAAATGGCAGACCTATTGGAAGAGCGTGTACTCCCAGACAAGCCTCCGTTCACCCATGTGGGAGTAGACTATTTTGGACCGTTCAATGTGAAAAGGGGACGCAGCTTAGTGAAGCGCTATGGCGTTCTGTTTACATGCCTTGCACTAAGAGCAGTCCACATAGAGGTGGCACACTCTTTGGATACCTCGTCAGGCATAAATGCTATCAGAAGGTTTATATGTAGAAGAGGTCAAGTTTCTACTTTGCGCTCAGACAATGGCACTAATTTCATTGGCGCTGAAAAGGAGCTCAGAGAAGCCTTGGCAGAGCTTGATCACACCAAAATAAGAGAAGATTTGATGCAAAGGAGTATCACATGGACCTTTAACACGCCAACTGCCTCCCATCAAGGTGGAATATGGGAAAGGCAGATCCATACAGTCAGGAAGGTGTTGACCTCAGTTTTGAGGCAGCAGGTACTGGATGATGATGGCCTTCACACGCTGTTATGCGAAGTTGAAGCAATCATAAATGATCATCCTTTGACTGCTGCATCGGATGATCCAAATGACCTGGAGGTTTTGACCCCAAATTATCTTCTGTTATTAAAGAAGCAGTCCATCCTTCCTCCAGGCGTGTTTGACAGTGATGATGTGTACTCATGTCGAAGATGGAGACAGACACAATACATGGCTGACTTGTTTTGGTCAAGGTGGACACAGGAATACCTTCCATTGCTACAAGAGCGGCAGAGATGGCAGACTCAAAGGAGGAACTTCATGCCTGGAGATCTTGTGCTCATTGTCGACAGTTCTGCCCCAAGAAATGCTTGGGTGGCTGGAAGAATCCAAAGGACTTTCCCAGACTCTAGAGGAGTTGTGCGACGAGTTCAAGTTCAAACCAAGTCTAGTCTGTTAGATAGACCTACTAATAAACTTTGTTTGTTACAGGAAGCAGAATGAGTCAAGAAGAGACTGCCGATGGACTCAAGGGCAAAGACCATGATAGAGTTGATTTAAGTTGAATAATTTGTGTTAAGTGATAGATATATGGCTCTTTTTGAGTTTTAATTGTTATGCATCCTGCCTATACAATTAGGGGCCAGAATGTTAGAGCCATAAATAAGGAATGTTTAGATTTTATGTTTGGTGCAATGTTTTTTGTCTTTACGTACTGAAAGTGACCAGGATTAAAGTTAATATCAGGTCACGTTAGCTTTATTGTGAAATTTAGTATTTTATTTTGAAAAGCGAACTTCCGGTAGGGCAGCATGTTACGCTAGAGAAACACAGAGATGATAGAAGGATCGCGTACGCGCAGAGCAACACAGTTTTTGACCGTGTATACCGTGTTTTGTTAAAAGGAAGAAAAGAAATTGTAACAAGTGATATTGGATCAAAACTTTTTGTATTAGCCTTTTTCTTTTTCTTGATTAAGATTTTTCAGTTAAATTCAAGGTTTTGCACGCGTCCTTTACTTTTCCAAGAGTGCTTAAGGAATGACACAGATACTGGATCTGTTCCCATAACAGATACTGTTGACCATAACATTTTATTACAGAGATTAGAGCATGCCATAGGTATTAAAGGTACTGCACTGCAGTGGTTTGAATCATATTTATCTAATAGACTCCAATTTGTTAATGTAAATGGGGAGTCTTGTTCACACACTAAGGTTAATTATGGAGTTCCACAGGGTTCTGTGCTAGGTCCAATTTTATTTACATTGTACATGCTTCCTTTAGGCAGTATTATTAGAAAGCATTGCATCAATTTTAATTCTTATGCAGATGATACTCATCTTTATCTATCCATGAAGCCAGATGATACACATTAATTAGTTAAACTGCAGGAATGTCTCTAAGACATAAAGGCCTGGATAACCTCTAATTTCCTGCTTCTAAATTCAGATAAAACTGAAGTGCTTGTACTCGGCCCCACAAATCTTAGAAACATGGTGTCAAACCAGATACTTACTCTGGATGGCATTACTTTGGCCTCCAGTAACACTGTGAGGAATCTTGGAGTCATTTTTGACCAGGATATGTCCTTCAATGCACAAATTAAACCACTGTCGCCAAGTGCTTGCTCATAGGGGGTCGTTTTGACTTTTGGGTTTTCACTGCATTATTGTAGGGTCTTTACCCACAATACAAAGCGCCTTAAGGCAACTGTTTGTTGTGATTTGGTGCTATATAAATAAAAGAAAGCAGCAGCAGGGAGAGTTTCATGGTTTGAAGCTGCATCACGGCTGCTTTCACGTATATTTCAGGATATCAGTGGGGCAGTTTGAGCTATTATTGGCAGAGTTGGGATAACGTGAGGAGGCAGAGAATAATTTCAGAGAGCTGACTGATCCAGAGCAGCGTGTAGCCTTGTGTCTGAGGAAAAATAGTTGGATTTTATTGTTTCCACATCACTGTATATTCAGTACATCAGTGCGCATTTTGAGCTATGACCTCACATGTTGCTAAATGCAGAGCTCTGATTGGTCAGACCTGTTTTTTGCTTACGAAAGTCAGAAAAATGGAACTTGCTGCAAATTCGTCCTGTGAAATGATGTGGTCAGTGTGAACAGCTGCATTAAGAACAGGTGAGTCCAAAAAAATATTTTTAATGTATGAAACATTCAGACGAAATGTACGTGTCCAGTGTGTAAAGACCTTAACTCCCCAAGCCACTCATTTTCTGAATCTGGCTGCTCGATTATAGCTGGCTTAGTATCGTTTACTGCTTCAAGAAAAAAACACGTCGTCCCTATTGGCTAGGTTGGCAGAAGGCACTGTCACTTCTTTCAGCATTTTTTTTTTTTTTTTTTTACAGACTGCTTTAAAATGTCCTGTTTTATTGCATTTTAGGCACCTCTTGTTCTTGGCTGGGCAGGCCTGTGTTTTCCCATGTTGTCCATTACAGCGAGAGCAAGTGATACAATACTGCAGTGAGAGCCAACAGCAGATCTACAAAGAAAGAGCTACTGGAGCTAAAAACAAGTTATTATGTGACTTATTTCTAAGTAATTCTTACCCCCCACTCTGCACACCTGATCTTGGGGTTCCCCCACATGCCAAACCCCCTCTAATCCCAGCACGTGGTTTTAATTCAGTCATGCTTCCTGTTTCTGTTGTCAGCCTTATCACACTCCTGATAAAATACAGTTCATCTGGTTTAGTCTAGAAGATACTGACAAAGTCCAGAAAGAACGATCACAGGTCTACTGATGAGCCTCGTTACAGCCAAGCCTTGCTGTAACCTGCAGACATTTGTCCCACTTTAATGATCTCTTTCAGCTGCTTTTAAATAAGCAGTTTCTCTGCAGGCCTTTGGCTGCATGGGTTTCTCCTCCATCAGGCTGTAAAACATTATTACTGTGAGTTTATACAGCATCAGCTGAGCCACTTACAGAGCAAAAACTCTTATTCTTTTATAACAATGAGGGCTGACAGCAGAGCCGCTGGCTGCTCTCTCTGTGATTAAATAATAATAATAATAGTAATACATACTTTGTCAATGCATGCAAAAAACACAACAAAATTTACTAAGCTGTCGTCACAACAGCGTGAAGCATAATATCCCATAAAATAACAAATGGTGTCAGAAAGAAATGACAAGGGAGAAAATCATCCTCAAAGGTATGGTGGCGGTGCGCACAGTCACTGCGGATCAGAGGTCTGTAAGATTCAGCGACAACACCAGAGGGATTACACCACGAGCAGTTCGACGTGAGTATTTATCAAGTACATATTAACAACCAGTTTGTTCTGTTGTGGCATGGCTCATTACTCTGAAACCAGCAAACAACCTGTTAAAGCCAATAAACAGAAGAGTAGGTGGAGATTAAAACCTGCAAATAGGCCACTGAAGCCAGAGAACAGTTCATTTAAAACCACTTAGAGCCCATTAAAAACAACACACGGCAATTATGTTATGAGTGAGCTGGAAGAAAGTCAGCGGGGGATATAAGGAAACAGTGAATTTGAAATCAATTCAATTTTATTTATGTAGCACCAAATCACACCAGCAATAACTAATGGTTAAATGAAGAGTGGGGTATAAAACAGAGTGAAAAAAGGCGAATGAAGAAGAAACACTCAGTGCATCATGGGAACCCCCCAGCAGCCTAGGCCTATAGCAGCAGTTCTGAGGCGCTTAACTCCATGTGTGAGAGGCTAACTGTGTATTTTGTAGTTTGTTTATTTGCTCTCATGATCACTGATTCAGTTTGCATTTTGATGTTTCTTAATTTCCTTTGTGCATTTGTTTCTTCCTAGGTTATTCTTCATGTATCCTTAAGTTCCCAGTAGCCTTAGAGTTTAGTTCTCCCTGTGTTTTCCCTTTGTGTTCCTTTTTGTGCAGTCTCTTGTGTTATGTCAAGTCTGAGTTTATGTCTTTGTTGGTCACTTCCTATTTAATTTTGACAGTTCCTTGTCCTTCGTGCTTTATGTTCTGTTTTGGTTCCCTTGTGTTATTAGTCTTATTTGGTTCACCTGTTCTATCTGTCTATACGCTCCCTAATTCCTCTACATGTATTTAAATCTTCAGTTTTCTTCTGTTCATTGTTGCATTGTCATCTGTGTTCCCTGCGAGCTGTGTGTCCCTTTTAAGGTTCCCATTTTGTTTAATTAGGCCTTTGTATTTTAGACTTTCTTCATGCTTGGATTTAGGGATTCTGTATTTTCATATATTTGAGTAACATCAGTAATAAAACAGCACTGCAAATAAAGTTTATTGCAAAGCATCCTGCATTTGGGTCCAACCCCGCCAGCCACACAGCCTAACTGTGACAAGCTGATTTTTATAGGTTTGTGTTGCACCATTTTTCTGTATTGACATTCATATTTATCCTTGTAATGAATTGTTTATCGTCATGTTATTTACCACCTTTGTCCATGTTGGAATGAATTTCATCCACCCTTCCATCTTTCTCCGCTTTTCCAAATCATAGGAGCTGGAGGGCTGGAGCTGTTATAGGGCAAAAGGCAGGGTACACCTGGACAGTTGACCAGTGTCTCACAGGGCAAACATGCAGAGAGACACAACCATTCACATCTATGGCCAACTTACAATGACCAGTGAACCCAATGTTCATGTGTTTGGACTGTGGGGGGAAGCTGGGAGATCCCAGAGAGAACCCACGCAGACGTGGGGAGAACCCAGTCAACTGAGGGATTCGAACCCTGGATCTTGCTGTTAAGCAACAGCACTAACCGCCACACTGACCAATGGAATAAAATAACTGCTTAAATTTGTGACTTCTTTATGTTCATTAACTCTAAAATGTATTGATCAATCAGGGGGATGTTTATCTCTGTGTTGTTGTAGGGTCTTTACCTTGAGGTGACTGTTTGTTGTGATTTGGCGTTATACTAATAAAACTGAATTGAATTGAATGTGCTGTTTTTCATTTGTTCTCTTTCCCCTCACCCACCAACACCAACCAGTTGCAGCAGATTTCTGCCCCTGAGCCTGGTCCTGTTGGAAGTTTTTTCCTGTTAAAAGGGAGTTCTTCCTTCCCATTGTTGCTGTGTGCTGCTCATAGGGGGGTCAAGTGGAGCAGCAGTTCTCAAAGTGTGGTTCTCAAAGGTACTGCCGGGGGAGGAGGGAGGCAGTAATAACAGGAATTTGAGTTTGAAATGACTCATAGTTGCATAGTTACATATTTATATAAATGTATTTATTATATAGAAAGTGAATCAGGAGGTTAGTTTGTGATTTTATTCATTACACTGACCTACATTTACTGCTCTTGTGAAGTTTGTGTCCCAGTGGCAAGTGGGTCACGTATTGGCATTAGTACATATGACTGGGCAGTATTAGAAATTAATAGCCAATAGCCTGTGATGTTTATGTTTTGTGAATCAAATCTTTGAGGAAATTCATCACTTTCTCTTGTATTTTGATGAGAGTGAAGACAGGCTTCTAGCCAGGAAAATTTCACAGACCGGCTCTATTGGATGACTGGGGGGGTTCAGGCTTTTAAATGGGCCACAGCACTCTTGTCTTTAGGAACCACTGCTGTAGGGTACTTATCACACAGTAAAAAGCACCTTGAGGTAACTATTGTGGTTTGTTGCAATGTAGATAAACCTGAATTGAATCATTACTGAACTGTATTCGTTGTGGCTCTGTAGAAAAGCTTACATTGTCTTTGCCTTTACTGAACATCAGAGTTTTGTGTGTTTCAGGTCCATCTGAATAAAACTGAGGGAGGAGGAGGGTTTAATACACCATGACCTCTGACCTATATCTCTGTGGGAAACTTGATCAGGCTTAAAGCAGTTGGCTCTGACCCCCGTTCCCCACCCAAATCCAGACCAGAGCAGCAGCTCGGATTAAAAACAAAGCTTGCTGTCTCCCCCGGGCGTTGTGTTCAGTTAAGGCATGTTTTATCAGCCCTGCTCAGAGCTCCAGCACATCTCTTTGTCCTGATGAGCCTGAACACGGTTCAATAAAAGAAACACAGACTTCCATTAGCAGTGGGAGGAAAACAGCAGCTCGCAGCCCCAACCTCCAGACAGAAAATATCTGATTGACAGGTTCCCAAACTGTTGCTGCAACAGTTAAAAAAGCATTACTAATTAATAATTAATTGTGTTTATAGGTCTATGACCTATAAACACAACACACAGGGCTATTAACCTGGCTGTGTGTATTTGTTGTCCTGCCAAGTCATATATGAAATCCTAAAGAGTGTCAGAATAAAAATGCTGATGGGGTGTAGTTTAGAGCTCGGTTGCAGGGGAGGGGTGGGGCAGCAGAATCAGGGGGTGGCATCAGGTGAGATTGGCGACAGCTGGCCGGCATGAGGATGATGACCCTGCCATCCTTCCAAAACCCCATCCCCATAGAGACGGTGCCTGCTCCCAGACCACCAAAAAACAACCCTAAAATCAGCAGAAAACTATTTAAGCATAAAAATTCAAAAACAATAAATAATATAGCTTCATCAACTGCACCAAAGAATAAAACAATTAAATGTGGATTATTAAACATTAGGTCTCTCTCTTCCAAGTCCCTGTTAGTAAATGATTTAATAATTAATCAACACATTGATTTATTGTGCCTTACAGAAACCTGGTTACAGCAGGATGAATATGTTAGTTTAAATGAATCAACACCCCCGAGTCACACTAACTGTCAGAATG
>JAMQGT020014034.1:0-21659 GCA_024447675.2 Pterophyllum scalare
CTTGTTTCTTAGAATATCAATCACTGCTTTTTCTTAACATGAGGTCAAGAAATGGGAAATAAACAACAAAAACACCAAAACTGATTGAGTCATGGATCATTTCTGGGTTTTCAGTTGGTTATAGGCCCGCTTGGTCCAATGTCCTAAACCCAACAGGAAGTCCGTCATTATGAATTAAATGGGCAGTTTTAGTGATTTCCTGCCCTGATGCTTTCTCTAACTACTCCTAGGTTTTAGATGTTATCAGCTTCATATTTGACCAGTGTAATCTACACACCAGGGGAAATCGAAATCTAAAAGCTGGTGGGTTGTTGCCTGGGAATGTGGCCGTGATGCCGTGTTGAATTTTGCTCATTCTCCAGGAAATTTTGATTGGCTCTCATTCATACCTATATAATCTAATCTGGACCAAACTTCTTCAGTAGGATGAGAGTCTGCCCCTGAACTCATACAATATTTTAAATATTAGACAATATTTATTAACAGTCACAGTGGGAGCAGGAAATGTCATGTTTTACACTTTGAGGTACAGCTCCAAGGTGGTTGAGCAGCACCATCTCATATTTCCCCTGGACAGCCTTAAGGAGTTGGTCTTGCATTTTTTCAAAACTGTGAGTTCTCGCCAAAGGGCGTGACCCTGGCAGCATCTCAAATTATGATGTTTCGTCGTGAAGTCAGAAATTGCTGTAACTCAAAGCTACATTGCCCAATCTGCACCAAACCTCTGTGGTTTGATAAGCCTCCTGTCCTGAACACATTGATATGCATATAGGCTGTAAAAGTTGGAGCGCCACCTAGTGAGAACTGGAAATATCATGAAATGCCAGGTTTTATACATAGCCCCAGTGCTACATTTTATCTACATATCTGAAATTGTGTAGGCTCATGTAACATCCTAAGACATGGAAAGTAGTCTTTTTGACCCATACCTGAAACCCTACAGGAAGTCAGCCATCTTCAATCTAAGATGTCGTTTTTTTGCCATTTTCAGGCCTGCTATTTGAATCAACTCCTCCTAGGGCGTTCGACCCTGTGAGACCAAATTCACTCCAGATCATCTACACAAGTAGCCCATCAAAAGTTATTCAAGTATTTATAGAATATGAAATGGTGTTGCCATAGCAACACTTTGCTTTTGGGAATTCAATCATCTACCAGCTTTGTATCATACTCATATCGCCACCTAGTGGCCAAAGGAAATTAGTAGTATAGTTAAATGTGAAACGGCGGCTTTTACTAAACTTTTATTACTAAGAGTCAGTAAAAGATCTCTGATGGCTGAGATCAGATCAAAATATAAATACGCTGAGAACATTAATACTTTTTCTGTAACTCTCTAGATATTTTTATCCAGTAATTGCACAAATTAGGATTTTTAATGTATTATTAATGTATTATACTGAATGGCTATGTTTTTAAATTAAATGATCACAAACTGCTGCAAAAACTTTTATTTAATAACTTCCACACTTGTAGGCAGATCCCCGCCGGAGTCTGTTGCTATCTGTGTGAGTAATTTCACAGGTCCTGAAGCGCTTTTTCAAAGACTTCCTTCCATATTTAGTCGCAACATGAACAAAATTCCATCATGGATGCAAATTTTGGTGATGGTTATGTTATTTAAGGGCGATGTATGCTGAACGTGACATTTGAGCCAAACACAGAGAATGCACTGCTTTCACACAGGAATGTTGAATACAAACTTCAAAAGCATTGGTAGAAGATTTGTTTAAAAATGTATAGATGTTAATAATCGCTGTACGTGTGATGTTTGTGCAAAGTTTCATTCAGATTAGTCTTCCTAATTATCAGGAGTGTACACACTATAATCATTATAGTAAGAGAAGATACAGTAGTGACCCTCCCTTACAGCTACCATGATTTTATTTTTTTAAAAGATATTTACACATATGTAGCTCTTCGAGACACAGAAACACTTCCCCTCACAGCACAGCCCAGTCTGCCTGGGAGTCAGGAAGAAGCCCAGTCGGTCCGGTCAGGTCCCAGATTAAAGGAGACACCCTCAGTTTTCATCCAATGACCAGCTGCCACTTAGAGCTTACCTAATAAGAAACTGATTAGGATAAACAGCACCACCCTCAGGCAGTTTATGACCTCAGTCATAACGTAATGAAACACCTGATAATATCAGAAACCTCAGATATGTAAATTACTATGACTAATTTATGACGACTGCTTTCATGAGATGACTGTTTTGCTGTTTCTTTAGGTACCTTATGGGGCAGTCACACTCTACAAGCACACACAAATGAGATCCGTCAGGTTTGCAATGATAAAGTATCTGAACTCCAGCGAACCCTGAAAATGAAACTTCCTTCCATCCGTGACGGTAAAGAGGATGAGAGCTCACTGAAACAAGTATTTCAAGGAAGAGACAATTCACCGTTCAGCCATACAGATCTTAGTAAATGGCTTGATTATGAAGAGAGTGGTGTGTGTGTGTGTGTGTGTGTGTGTGTGTGTTAGCGGGTTGGTGGTGTGTGCTGTTTTTTGTCTCATCCAGGGGTTGGCAGGCTAGTGTCTTTTTCCCGGATGCAGATCCTGCACGCCTGCAGCGAGTTCCAGCTATCAGCCCAGTATTTAGGACTGCACCAGTGCCTCCTACCTTCGCCAGAGTGTCTGTGTCTGTCAGGTTGTCCTCTTTCGGGTGAATCTCTCATGTTGTTTTGTGCTTGCTCGTGGCAGAATTACGTATGCCTGTCATTGTCGCTGTTTGTATTACCTGCTCTCACCACCTGCCTGCCCTCCCAGAGACCTCAACACACCGCCCCGCTCGCTACCCCTCCCTTGAACCGCTGCACCACGCTCTACCCACTTAAGCTCTCCCTCTTATAGCCGTCTCTCCCTCTGTGTTGCACTCCGGCCTTAAAACTCTCCCTCTCTCTCTTCCCAGACTGGCTCCCCCACCCATAGCACTCCTACCTATTGCCTACAGCTGATCCTAGCAGTAGAGGCTTCCTGAGGGCTGTGTCATCTACTGGTTATGTTTGTCTCCTGCTTAAAAAGAATAAATCCTTTCATTGTGCATCTGTACTGTGTCTGCATCTGGGTCCACCTCAGCTCCACACTAAGCCATAACAGAGAGAGAACTCAACATCATAAATTTCTTAACAGGCATGATGAAGGGAATAAAGATTGTCCCAAATCAGTCAGAATTGGATAGGGAAGTACTCGCTCCAGATGTAGCTCATACATTTAGCTTTGTTTTCACCTCTTTGGAAAGTGCTGACCGCAACCTTGATGCAAAGACCAACTTCTTAAATTCACTTAAGTATAGAAATACCTGTGAAGACCCATGGTGCAACTCAGAGAACAGCTTGAGAAATATGAGAGAGGAAGAAAAACCTTCTGTGATCTTCATAGCGCGTACAAGAACAGCAGCAGAATCTGTTTCTTTGTAGCAGCTTTACCGAACAGGAATTACAAAGGAGCCACCATTTACCACTACACCAAGGGCAGTTTGGCCACTCAAAGTTTTTCAAAGCCTAATATTCTGGATCCAACCACTACAAGAAATCGAAGAGATTTTCTTTGGCGTAAGTATTTAGTTTCATCTTCTGGGTAAAAAATTTTTTTTGTCAAATATTTTAAGTAATTTTAATCAAATACCAAATACAGTAAAGATGTTTTTTAATATTAGAAGCCATTGCTAACTGCAGTGGGTGGTAATGTAGATGACTCTAAAAGACTGTTTGGTCCTTTCATTCAGATTTCTGCAATCTCATGCTGGACCTGAACACCGCGAGTAACTACCTGCCTCTGTCTGAGGGAAACAAGACCGCAACATCTGGGAAATGGCAAAAACATCCAGATCGCCCAGAGAAATTCGATCCACATCCCCAGGTTCTGTGCAGTAAAGGGCTGACTGGTCGCCATTATTGGGAATTAGAGTGGATTAGTGGTTATATACTGAATGATGTTGGCATAGCTGTTGCATACAAAGAAATCGGACAGAAGGGGAAAACTAAGGACTCAGAGTTTGGGTGTAACAACACATCCTGATATTTTGGTGTGTGTAAAATTAAATCCCCCATGCCTTTGTAGCCACACTTCATACAATTGTGTGTAAAAGTCTGACCGCATGCCATGACAACCAGCAAGAGTAGATGGAGATCCATCAAACACCAGGTAAGGGGGGAAGTTTCACCTGTGCTTTGTTGCTTCAGTGGTGAGAGAGGAGTGCTGGTTGAGCTCTGCTCGCCCTCCGAGCTCCAGCCATTGGCCAACTTTAGAGTGACAGAGCAGTAATGTGTGATGGACTGACTTACCTGTATGCACAGTGGAAGAACCAAATTTCATGATTGGTGCTCTGCTATGACTCAGTTCAATGAATGCAAACTGCACCAGTCATAAAAGACAAGTTACAGAGGGGGAATCTCACCTGAGCAAATTAAACAGCCACTCTGAGCTCAATGTGCTCTCATGTCCTATGTTAATAGTTATACTGTGTCTTAGACTGATGCTGATGAGGTTTGATTTCTCCCACTCAACCCGGTGGTTTCAGCATAACCCCACAGCCTCATTTGTCCCCCACTCCTGACTCACCATATCTCAGCTCTCATAACTCTGATGCTTCAGTGTGAAATGGAGATTTTCTTTCTCTTGTCTCTCCTCACTGCCTGCTACTCACCGGGGTGCCCTGCAGAAACAGCAGCATGCTTTCTGTATGACATACAGTGATGACCTAGATTGAACCTGTCTGGGTTTTTGGGTCTGATATTTTGTGTCATATTTGTAAATACTTGGTTCACCCTGCAGAACATATAGATATTAATCACTGCTTCACTGCACCTATCCATTACAACACTAAATTTTACACCTCTAACTTGAATATTAATAGTCCAGGTTAGATTTCAGATTGTAAAATACGTTTTACCTCTTAACCAGTATTGAATAGCTCCAGCAGAAATGAACACACAGCAGCCCATCAAATGCAGTCTGGTACTTTATTTCTGCTCCAGCACAGTAACAGCAGTATACATGGGAGTGTGATAGTATGGTCTGAAAGATGTAAAATGATATAATTTACATTACATAACATCCCAAGTTACCCAAAACTCAGCCATTAGTTACCAAATCAGTGCTACTCCACCCATTTATCCGGATCCAATCCGGTTCTGCAGGCATTAGAGTTCACATTCAAATACAATCCAACACTGCCATCTGGTGGCTCCACTGCTCAATAACAGGCGGACATGCTGCTACGTGCTCCTCCACAAATGGGTCATCATGTTAGCGGCTAGTGTACAACTAATGTGAACATAACGAACATGCCACAATTTGAAAAGCTAAACTGAGTTTATAACATCTATGTGGCCTCAGAGGTGAAGAAAGCCTCGGCCTCAGCATGCACTGGGAAAAGATCATCATTATCACGTCAAAGCGAACCCTCATTTTTTATCACACTATGAATGCCATACTTACAACTCTGAAATACTCATAGGGCACACAATCAAGGCACACATGCTGTGTCTCCCAGCACAGTCTAAGAGCATGGAGGAGATTCCAGAAGACAGGCAGTTACTCTAGGAGAGCTGGACAGGGTCCAGAAGGTCCTGTCCTGAAGGACATGACTCCCTGAGCACACGTGACAGACCTTAAAGGGTCTGGAGAAGCTGTGGAGAACGTGATGCTGCCTGTAACATCATTCAGCATGACCGGTTTGGTGACTACAGGCTAGGAAACTGCCATCAGGTATCAGGATGAAATCCTCTGACCCATTGTCAGACCCTACACTGGTGCAGCTGGTTCTGGGTTCCTCCTCCTGCATGACTATGTCTCATGTGCTGAGAGTATGCAGGGAGTTCCTGAAGGATGAAGGAAATTATACCACTGTCTGGCCCCCACACTCACCTGACCTAAATCCAATAGAACTCCTCTGGGATGTTTCGGTCCATCCGATGCCACCAGGTTGCACCTCAGACTGTCCAGGAGTTCAGTGATGCCCTGATCATGATCTTTGAGGAGATCCCCAGGAGACTCCTGCTCAGTTCTTGCCATTACAGATATACACTGATGCTGTCAGGCATGCAGGGGCCATGTAGACCACTGAGAACCATTTTGAGTTGCTGCAATGAAATTTCAGCAAAATGTTCCAGCCTGCTGCATCATTTTTACACTTAGTCTTTGAATTCAGCCTCTGGAGGTTGATCATGTTCATTTCCATCAAACGATGCAGCATCCTTTCATTCCTAACACATTACCCAGTCCATATCAGTAATGATATCCAGCATCAATGTTTTTCCTCACTGACATCTGATGTTTTCAAAGTGTTACTTTAATTTTTCTGTGTACATCTCAGCGCTGATATGCAGCTGGTACAAAGTTATAAATCTTTAGTTCATCAGTCTCAGTTGCCTTGACAGTCTTTTTAGTTGTTTTATTATTAACGAATGTTGGCTGTCTCAAAATCTTTTAATTAATTAAAAGTCAGATGTGGGGAGCAGGCAGGTCTTTTCACACCCCTGTTTCCTACACTGGACCTGGGGGGGGGGGAGTTGGCTAGGGTGTCGGGGGTGGGGCTGACAGCACTCTGGAGTGGCTGCTGGCTCTGGGGGCACTCATTTGCCCACACATTGGAAGATGGGTTGCTGAGTGGATAAGTGTGTCCCGTGCCTTTGTCTCTGTGTGTGCATGTATGACTGGTCCTGGGTCTGGGGCTTGCTGTGCCTCACCTCCTGTGCCTCACCCCCTGTGCCTCACCCCCGTCGGGCAGCTCTCGGGGTCCTAGGGGCCCTCCCCTGGCTTTTATTGAAGAATTTTTTTAAAAAAAAGGTGATTCCCTCTATTTGGGATCACTTCCCCAGCCTTAGAAAACTTGTCACAGAGGACTGAAGCAGCAGGGCTGAGACTGAAGCTCTAATGTGTACAGGTGAGGATCCAGGAGCTTCTGATTATGCTGCTGCAACAGTGGATCAGACTCACCTCAGATCACCCAGAACACTTCCTCTGTTTCCCAAGTCTTTTTTAGCAGCTGGGACCACATAATGAGGCAGTCACGTGATTTCAGTAAACTTGGCGTCCTTTGGTTTGTCACGTGATATTCTGATACAAAACTAGGGTCCTCGACTCAGGTTTCATTTAAACACGCCCGCTTCGTCCGATGGAGGCCTCGGGGCTTTAGCACAAGACGTATCAGCACTCCACTCCACCTCCCTCAGCTGGTTTTCTTCCATAAACCTAAAAAAACCTAAAAGATGAAGAACATATTGATATTTTTCCTTTGTTGTCATGTTGCGTCACCAGGTAAGGTCACATTTATTTCTTGAAAAGTAATATATAATGCGGTAACTTGTGCTGACCCACATAACTGGTCCGGAGGGGGTGATCAGTTTCGGTTTACCATCAGCTGGAAGCGCCGCGTTTCCACCGATTCTTTCACTTCCAGCGTGTTTTAAACACAGCACAGATTCTCCGCTGGAGGAAAATGTTTTACATGTGCAACTTGTTAATCCGCACCGTTCTTCACGTCATCGTAAACATCACAAATGAAGCCCAGCTGTAACGTTACTGCAGCGCAAACTGCGTCACAGTGTCCCGGGAATGTGCGTGTTTTTATTTGATGATGCAGAAAATTATAAATGTGTTTATACTTGATTCTAACCTGCTGCTGAGCCTCTCTGACTCTGCTGGAACTGCAGCTGTTAGAACGAGGAGCACACATCAAGAAAACCTGTTCAATAAAAATAATTTCACTTTGCTGAGCGACAAACTAAAGTCTCCTCCATCGGGCTGTGGGACCGCAACCTTTTTCTGCTTCCTGCAGCCCACTTTAAACTTTTCAGACCTTATTTCTGAGAGGTAGAGTTTTCAGCCAGCAACGGCAAAGACAGCCTGGCTGTGCCGAACGTTATGTGTGGATCACAAGCTGCACGTAGCTGACAGGAAAGCACTGCAGTGTTTTTAAATCAACATACAACATCTCACACACACACACACACACACACACACACACACACACACACACACAAATGTTATTTCAAGTATCTCTTTAAGAATATTTTCCTTATAGCAACTTGAATTGCAGCAGGCTGAGTCTTTTAGTTTCACTACAAGCTGTTGCCGTTTTATTTACTTTTTGATGGAGAAGATCAGCAACGTCAAATTCTTGGGTACACACTTCTCACAGGATCTCACATGGAGTGTTTAACAGCACATCCTTTGTGAAAGACACTGGAATGAAAGCCCGAAAATATGGTACAATCCGAGGAATGATACCGCTGTATCCATCAGATACGGACAATATCCTGAAGAATGCACACTGGATCTTTGACGGATACGTTTTGGAGATTTCTCTGTAAATGGACAAGACTGGACCCTTAGAAATCCAAGCTTTGAATGAGCATCTGTTAAATATCCGGATAATATCCATTTAAACACCTGTGATTGATCAGATCTTCCCGTGGAAACATTATGGATACATTGCAGATCCATAAAGTTGGATCTGCCACGGATCGTTCCAGAGCATTCTGGCTCGTTCTTTTTTTCTTTTTTTTTTCCAAGTCAAAAGAAATTGTTTATTGACAAAACAAAAAAACAATCACATATATGTTTTATTTATTTATTTATTTATTTTAAGCCTGTCATGTCTGGCAGTTTTCGCAATCGGAATGATGATCCGAATGTGCTGATGTACCAAACATATTTGTTTTTACATAAACAGCTCTATAAGTTTCCTATAGGCTATTCTTGTTAATGTTTATATTTTTTTTTATTTGGTTATTTATGCCAGAGCTGACAGGCAATAAGGAATGGGATAGGAAAGAGTGAAAAGAAAAGAAAAGAAAAAATAAAAATTAATAAAATAAAAAAATTAATTTAAAAAAAAGGTGGGGGGAGTGAAACAAAGGGGAGAAAGGGGAAAAATATAATCCATAAAAGTAGATATACATACATGTTTATATATATACACACACACACACTGCAGACAGCAAGATTGTGTGCAATGTGTGTGTATGTGTCTCTGTCATGGAATGTAATCAATAATGAGGGTACGAAACTGCAACCATGCCCCCGGCGATCCAGAGCCGAGTAGGAAAGGACCCAGGGGACCCGGGCCGTCCACAGCCCACTAGGAGCTCAGAAGATCCGAGGCCGCACGTCCTGATGGACGTCACCCCAGAGGAGGAAGGGGGGGACCCCAGACAGAGCACCCACGGCCAAAGGGCATGAGTCCAGAGAGCCAGAGGCAATGAGCAGCCCCCCCCCCCGCAGGTCGACACCCCCAGCACAAGCCGAGCATGCAGCCCCGAGGCCCCAAGCGCCCGAGAACAGCCCAACACCCGGCAACCCCCCCCCCTTAGCACCAAGGCGGCCCAAGCCACCCCCAGGCCACAGCCGCCAAGGGAGCGTGGTCAAAAACCACACCAAGACATCCAGCCACACATCACGGGACCCATGGGCACCCACACCCCAGGGGCGGCACTGACGGATTCTGGCTCGTTCTGAATGCAGGCACTTTTTGTCCAGTGAGATACAACAGCTCCATTTGTTAAGAGCACTGAGGAGTGAGCTTGTGCCACCAGCTGCTGCTGTCCTTCTACAGCTTTTCCTTTGAAAGTGTCCTCTCTCATGACATCCTGTGTTGGTCACAACCAGCACTGTAGCTGACAGCAAAGCACTGCAGAGTGGCTATAAACATAGTTCCCATGATGCACTAGGTGTTTATTCTTCATTCACCTCTTCACTCTTCATGTGTTTATACACCACTTTGTGTTCAACCTTTCATAATTATTAAACTCTCCCACAGTGTGTCTGTTGCCAGAGGTTTCTTCCTGTCAAAAGGGAGTTTTTTTCTTTCCACCATCGCCCAGTGATTGCTTATAGGGGTCATCTGATTGTTTTTTGTTCTTTGTAGCCTACAATATAATGCGCCTTGTGTGACAGCTGTTGTAAACTGTCACTATCTAAATAAAAACTGAACTGAATAAAGTATAATAACGGCATTCTATTCTATTCTATTCTATTCTATGCTGTTATTGCCCATGGTGGTAGCAGGAAGTGTATGCTGGCCTGAAATGGTCAGAGTTCCTGCAGGAGTCATGTTAGGTTAATCAATGATTGTCATGTGTCTGTGTGTATGTGGACTTTAGAGTGTGCTGTTATCATCTGGATTTGATGATTTAATTAGATTTAATTTTAGATGTTAGATTTGATTGTCTGAATATGCTGGTCATGCATGTTTTGGGGCTAAAATGATCTGAGGAGTTTTTATTACTGGAAATGTAATTTTACACTGCAGTAACAGTATTTCATCACTGGGTGGCTTTCCAGTGTGTTCCTTATCCCCCCTAAAAGTTTACTAGTATGTTTTCCAAGATAACGGTGAACCTGAAATAAGTTCAGATTTAATCTTCTGAAATGACACAGGAAAATGTGTATAACCAATGTGACCTAATTCAGTGTCCCACCAATTTTACAGTGAAACACTCCTTGGAGTCTTTCTGCACTGCAACCCCTGGAGCCCAGAGCATCCCTGAGTTTGTGTGTGTTGGAGTTGTTGATGGAGTTCCAATTGGTGACTGCAATCATCTCAGAGGGGTGGAAGTTAGAAAAGTCTGGATTAACTTCTTTAAGGATCATCCTCAGCAGGTGGAGTGGTATGCTTTCAGAGTGTCTGGGTGGTCAGCAGCTACTTCGAGGCGACCATTGAGAGTTTGAGGCAACGTTTGAACCAAACTGAAGGTATGAATTTGTTTCACATTTTAATAATTTGTTGAAAATTCACACAGATTTAGGCTAGAAAATAATTTAGAGTGCATGGCAATGCGATGATCAGTTAATTTTTTTCTCGCCACACTGATAAAATAAGAAAAACGGTGAATGAATCCAAAGGAAATAAAAATATGAGCCATGTTTGTGTGACACTGACAGCAGGTGCAGAGTGTCTATTTTTGTGTTTGCATTGTTTCTTTGTGGTTTATAGTAGGTGTGATATCAGCTGTGACCTCTGCTGACATCTCTACTAGTTTACCTGCAGTTATTGTCTCTGTTTTTCAGGTGTTCATATCTTGCAAAGGATGAGTGGCTGTGAATGGGATGATGAGACTGGAGATGTTAATTGGCTTCATTCAGTACGGTTATGATGGAGAAGATTTTCTATTATTTGACCTGCAGACACTGACATGGATCACTCCAAAATCACAGGCTGTCATCACCAAACTGAGATGGGACACTGAAAAAGCTCGATTTGAAGCAATTAAATATGTTTTAGGTCATGAATACCCAGAGTATGTTGAAGCAGTATCTTCAGTATAGAAGGAGCTTTTCGGAGTCAGCAGGTAAAGTTACATAATCTTATGTAATAAAATGAAACCATGGCTTTATGACTTTCTTATTTATAAAGTCCAAAGAGAATGAAACAGCTGCCCGTCTCTCTCCAGTTCTTCCCTCAGTGTCTCTCCTCCAGAGGTCTCCCTCCTCTCCAGTCAGCTGCCACGCTACAGGTTTCTACCCTCACAGAGCCGTGATGTTCTGGAGGAGAGATGGAGAGGAGATCCATGAAGGTGTGGATCATGGAGAGATCCTCCCCAACCATGATGGGACCTTCCAGATGAGTGTTGATCTGAAACTCTCGTCAGTCACACCTGAAGACTGGGAGAGGTACGACTGTGTGTTTCAGCTCTCTGATGTCAGCAGTGACATCATCACCAAGTTGGACAAAGCTGTGATCAGGACCAACATGGGTAAGACTGGATCCTGCAGGGTTTGTAAACTATTGGTTGAGATTTTCTATCTTTCAGATTCAAATCCTTAACTGTTACTGTGATTATTAATAATATGAATGTAAATATAAGTCTGGGTTAAAACTGGAATTAAATAATCAAAGCAATGAGGTCCCATACACAGTCTGATCTATCTGTACTTCAGAGTGCACAGGAAGAGTAACTAATGTTGGAGTAATCTGGAATCACTGAGTAGTAATGGTTTTGTGCTCTTCATTGTTTCACTCAGAGAGGTCAGACTCATCAACTATCAGCTCCTCTCTGATTGGCTCCTCACTCGTTCTTTAGTAGCTGCTCACATTTTAGTTCAGGATCATAAAGTGCTGCCATGTTTTGTTCAGCAGAGAAGCCCACTGACATGGTGATCTCCATCAGTGCTGCAGTGGTTGTTCCAGCTCTCATCCTCATTGCAGCTGCAGCATTTGTGGCTCACAAGAAGAAGAAAGGTGAGAAATCTGAATGGAGGAAATACTGAGTTTAGATTTTGGATCATCTTAATCCATACTGCCAGATGTGTTTAGGTGGTGGTGGGGGATTTGTGTGCAATAAAAAAATCTGACAACTAATTTTTTTTTTTTATTCTTTCAGCTGAATGTTCTCCATCCTGTAAGTAAACAAAAAATCACGTTCTTATCATCAAAGTTTCATGTGCCGGATTAAAACATGCAGAGGTGGCAAAAGTACTGACACTCTGTACTCAAGTAGAAGTACAAGTACTTGTGTCAAAAATTAGTACTGGTTCAGCTTCTTTACATAAAAGTAAAAAGTACAGGCTCTGAAATGTTCTCAGAGTAATAAAGTAGAAGTATCAGGCTGTATAGGTGTTGGATTCAGTGAATGAATCTGAGCATCAGCAGCTTTGATTCAGACTCATCTCTGCTGCACTGATGTAACCTGGAACTGTGCCCATGAACGCAGCCTCTGGGCACCAACACAGAGCTTTACCGTAAATACATTTTACTGTAAATGTTTTCATACAATCTTTGAATTACACAAAGTCAGCATACCTGCGTTTGTTCTGCAGTCCTTCCCTTTAAGTCGAACCTCTCTTCCTTCCTCTCTTTTCTCTCCCTGAAATACAGCAGTTCTTCTTTTAGCTAGCAGACACACTGTAACAAACTGCACACACTTTGTGTGTTTGCTGATAATTGTAGAACATTTAGAAATGTTGCATTTAAAATTACCTGCCACCCTCCTCTTCAGTAGCGCTAGCTAAGCTGCTGGAAGTACTGCAAGCTTATGGACTCGGTCCAGCCCCCTGTAACCCTGATAATAGCACTGTAAATGATACATAAATTATGTTTTGCCTCTTTAAGCCCCAGTGATGGAGGATATTCTAGTACAATTTGTTTCTTATATGTTATTTTTCCTCCATTTAGGCTCAGAGCATTTGATGTTTGACAGCACCAGAAATAAAAACTCCTCTCAGACGTTGAACCTAAAGTAACCAGTCTGTTTGAAAATGTAAGGAGTATAAAGTACAGATATTTGTGTAAAAATGTAGGGAGTAAAAGGAAAAACTAGTCAGAAAAATAAATACTTAAGTAATGAAGTATTTGTACCCACCTCTGAAACAAGTTATAGATTCATGTAGAAATCAAACCTTGGTGACTTTTTGCCAGTGCAGCTTCTCTTTGTTATTTATGCTCTCCCTCGATTGACCACAGCTGATCTCTCTGACACGTGTTAAACTGGGGGGCGTGTTTGAAAGCAGGAACCAACAATCACTGCAGATTCTACCTTTGAAAAGGCTCAAAAGAGATCCAGACTGTATGCTTTTGTTTTACAGGTGCTGATAATGACTCTGAGCAGTCTGAGAGACTAAACACACAAAGCTGACTGTCCTGCAGCAGCTCTGCTCTCCACTCTCTGCATCACTTTGTCACCTGAGTCTGTTTCATTGAGTCATCACTGTACACGTGCATCACAAGTCCTCTACAAAGCAAATCATTACATTTAATGTTTATTATGCAGCTAACTGTGTGGTGATAGTGTGGTAATGAAGTGTGTTGTGTCACTGAGAGACTGTCAGTGAACCAGTCATGTGTCATTTAGCAGATGGCAGTGAAACACTGAAGCATGCAGCAACAGAATCTCTGTAAAGTAGGAGATCTCTGCACCCTTCTTAGAGACCAGTGCAGTTTGACAGTGTTGTAGATTCTCAGCCTTTCAGTGTCTAATATCGAAAATAACTCTGAAATATGAGTAACTGCTGCAAACAAGAAGAGCAGAAGACAATCATGGTGATGGTGATGATGATGATCAGCAGGTGTGTTCAGTGTGTGAGAACAGTCACTTTCAGAGCCTGCTGTGTTCTCCTTTCTGCAGCCCATTTGTGGTGCACTTACAGCAAACAGACACACACTTGTTATAAAGTCAAAGCCATGATTATGATGTTGTGATGTTCCCACCTTTCATACACAGAGGAGGATTTTTATACACAAATTTATACTTTGAATAAGTGAATCTTCAAATGTTGATGACATCATTACAGCCTTCACTGAGCCTGGAATGACTTTATGTGTTATCATCAGTGTGAAGCTGTGAACTCTACTTCTTTGTCATTGTGTTGTTTTTAATGCTTTACGCTGTAATGTGTGTGTCTGAAATAAAGCTTTGATATTGTGTGTTTGTAGAACATTACTGCTCACAGTCTGTTTTCATTTAGTTACTCATGTATTTATTCATGCAGTGCAGACAGTTAATGGTCCCCTGATATTAAATCTATTGTATTTATAATTCATGTATTCCATGGACAATGAACTGAAACTGAATAAATGTAACAGCAGCTCAAAAACGTGGTCTTAAAAATGAAATGCAACAATAATTAATGACACCAGTGTACCAAACTGCTGCTGAGGTGAGGTGTGTGTCTGTGTGAAAAACATACAGCTTGTGAATAACACAGTTCAGATTAGCAAAGCAGTTGTTGGTTCATAAGTGTAGCAGAGCTGATTGGATCATTTTTAGAACATGTTAAAACATCAGAGTTACTGATTCATTATTTTATAGCTGCTGTTTACACTTGATATGAAATCCCTGCTCATGTTGGTGCTGTGAGGTCGCTCTCTACACCAGAGAGCTGAACACAAAGATTCAGATCAGCCTTCATCTGGAAGGTCCTGTCATGGTTGGACAGGATTCCTCTGTGGTCCACATCTTCTTAGATCTCCTCTCTACGTCTCCTCCAGAACATCTCAGCTCTGTGACCAACCTGTAGCGTGGTCTCTGATTGGAGAGGAGGGAGTTTTCTGGAGAGACACTGAGGAAAGAAGAGGAGAAAGAAAGTTTATATCATTGTTAGGTTGGAATAATGTGAATTTAAAATGATTATTGCTACATCTTTCATCTTAATCAGTGCCTCTATTTAAATGAGGTTTAAGAAGTAAATCAATGACCGCCAGGGGGAGCCAAAGCCTCACTCATGATGAGAGCTATTAGGAACTGAACTACATCAATGAGAGGAAAGAAGAAGAAAAACCTGTCTCAGGTTACATCAGGGCAGCTTCTCAAGTACATGTATGAACTTCCCAAATACGGAGGATCATTTTTCTATTAAAACACCAGCGTACTTGATGACATCACAGCTCAGCTCCACTGCTTTTATCGCCTTACAGCTTAAATTATCAATTAAATTTTTATATATAGTGCTAAATCTCTTCAGTCACCTCAAGGTGCTTGTATTGTGGGTAAAGACCCTACAATAATACAGAGAAAACCCAACAGTCAAAACGACCCCCTATAGCAGGGGTCATCAACTGCATTTGTCCGAGGGCCGGAATTTTACTCGGCAAACACTATGATGGCCAGATGCTCTCATAAGGTAAATCAAAAGGAATATTGTATCCTAAGTAATATATTATCATTTGATATATCAATTTTCCTTTCAAATTTATACCGTTTTTAAGTCTTACATGCTCTTCTCAGGGATGTTGACAGTTGTTATGGAGACAGCGCAGTTGTGTGCTGTTGTGCTCATGAGAGATACAATGAGAACAGGAAACAATAAAATGTGACATGAGAGCAACAAGTTTATCTCTGCATGCTCTACTTTTCAGAAAGATTTTATTTTTTTAATCAAATGCAAAACCCTCTAAATCTGCCAGGACATTTTTTCCTCTCTTTTTTTTTAAAATCTGGATTTTATGGTAAATTTTAGTAATTTTATTTCACAGCCAATGGTTCCCTTTCTTCAAAAATGTTATAAAGTAATTTACCTATTTTTTTAATGAAATAATATTTTGTTTTGAGGCAAGACCAGCAAAATATTCAGTCCGTCCTTAGCCCAGTGTAAATGAAGGCAAAAAGCCCAAATATCAGACTCCAATAAAAAAAATTATGACATAGACCACAATGGCAAAAATGGCAGGACATTGATTTTGGCAATATCACAGTATTGGATACGTGGACACGGGGGTGCACGTCCAGCCGCCGAGCCACCTACCCGTCCAGTCCGCCACAAGCACAGTGAGACCCTCTCAGCAGCCCAGTAACGATCCTTCCACAGGTTCACCGCCGAATAAACTTCCTTTAGTTAGACAAGTTTGGTTGCTGAAGATTTTGTCTGCACAAAACAAGGCTGAAGGTGACAAGAACCGGCTGCTCAGTGCAGCCACGAAATGCCTGAAGTCCGATCTTGCATTCTGATTGGTTATAGGGACTTGGAGGCAATCACGGGCAATGGGAAATTGCGTTTGGATGCATTTGATTATTCAAACTAGTCAGACGTGGGTATTTAATGGGTTATGAAGATTGATTCGAGTATTGTACCTGTGGCAGTACTTTTTTGGGGGCCGGATGGAAAGCTGTGGCGGGCTGGATGTGGCCCGCGGGCCGCCAGTTAATGTTCCCTGCCCTATGAGCAAGCATTTTGTGACAGTGGGAAGGAAAAACTCCCTTTTAACAGGAAGAAAACTCCAGCAGAACCAGGCTCAGGGAGGGGCAGCCATCTGCTGTGACCGGTTGGGGCTGAGGGGAGAGAGACAGGACAAAAGACATGCTGTGGAAGAGAGCCAGAGATTAATAATAATGATTAAATACAGAGTGAAGTATAGACAGAGCGAAAAGAGGTGAATGAAAAGAAAACCTCAGTGCATCATGGGAACCCCCCAGCAGCTTAGGCCTATAGCAGCATAACTACTGCAGAAATGTTCAAACTTAAAGTGTCAGTTTAGATGTGAGGACTGAAAGAAAGAAAGTGGTTGTTCTGAATCTCAGTGCTTTATGTCAAGAGATTTTTAAATGTCATAATAAAACCTCATTTCTGAAAAGTTGGGACGCTGCTACATAAATGCAGTGATTTGCAAATCCTTTATTGTGCTTGTTTTTGACAAACATTTAGTTTTTCTGAATATGATCCCAGCAAAACATATTTAAAAAGCTCAGAAGAACATCAGAGAGGCATATACTGAGTTTCAGAAGTACAGCTATGGAGGGGTTCAGTGCTCTGTGGAAGCATCTGTGGGCAGACAGTTTAAGAATAAAGTCATACTAATGTGGATTCCATCGTGTGTTTCATAATCCGAGGGAAAGATCCAGAGAATCATAAATCTGTGCACTCAGGCTACAGAGCCTGGATGCTGGTGGTGTTCAGGCCCTTGAGCAACACTGCAGTAAAAACAGAGCAGAAATCACTGCAGGAGCTCAGGAATACTTCTGAAAACTCATCTCTGTGTGCACACATGAAGTTCAAACCATGCAAAGAAAACCAAAGAAACAAGATCCAGAAACACTGTTGTCTTCTTCTGGTAACTCAGAAGGCCTCATTAAGCAGATCTAGAGGTTTAGGAGCCACATGTGCTGCCATCTGGACAATGTCTGTTTCAGAGAAGATCTTTCTAATTTCACCAGATGATGAACAATCCACACTGTACTCATATTCCAGCAGCATGGCTCCACAGGAGAAGAGTCTGGCTGCTAAAATGGGCTGAATACAGCCCTGACCTGCAGTTAAGACCAGACCTGTCACCTACTAGAGATTCATGAAACCCAAAATACCACAAAGGAGCAGCTGAGCTCTTCCATCAACAACACAGTTGGTCTCCTCAGTTCACAAACTGACAGGTTTTCAGGAGCAGAGACGATGCTGCTCAGTGGGAAACATGCTGGTAAACAAACTGTACTGAAACAAGGTTGTACACATAAGGAGTAATAGTGGTAATATTTACAGCAGTACTATCAGTACAAAATCTGTGTAAATCAATCTATGCGCAAGTGCTGATCATAATATTTGCAGCAGTAGCAGTGAGTGGTTTCCTGCGTCCTGCTGTTCAGGGTTCAGTTTATCTTCTATAAAAAGCAAACAGACTCTTTGGACTGACTGCGTTCGTCCTGCAGTCTTTAGGAGACGACTCTCTGAGTATACTTCACAGCCTCTTCCCTCCTGATCCAGGATGCAGCTTCTGTTCAAGACTTTTCTGCTGGCTCAAATTCTGCTGAGCTCCAGCGCTGCAGCAAACAAATGCGAACTGCCAGAGAAGGTGCAACAAGAGGTCCTGCATAAGGTGTGAACTCACACAAACATGTGGACAGTCACCACTTGATGTCTGATGCCTCTGGAGAGCGAAAGGAGACCACGAACGTTGTATTTGGTCATTTTTTGTCTCTTTGTTCACAGTCTGGGTCTTTATGAGCTTTGAAAACGGTAATGTATGCTGCAGTGCTGCTGAATTAAGGGTGAAAATTTTAATGACTTTTTCAGAACGTATACCTTTGGGGTACTTTAACAGCTGTCACTCATTAGCTGCAATTACTTTGTAAGAAGGTTAAACATTGTTTTTCCTTTCCTCTCAACACCTTGAAGGTACTCATTACACTAAAAAGTACTTACCGTATGATTTGTATCTCCCTCGTATTTAAAGGGCAGGTGCTACTCAATTGTTCTACTGTACTTTACCAACATTTCCTTTAATATTAGGAATCTGTAATAAATCCAAAAGAAGCTCTCTTGGATTTACCTGATTTCATCCTCTCAGGTGTTTGAGTCACGATGGGTTCTGGTGGAGGCGTTCTCAGATTATCCGGCAGGTCTGATGTGGTTGAAGCATGCTAACAGCTCCCTGCTGGAGATGAAGGAGGCACACAACAATCAAACCTTCCTGTTCGTCGAGAGAAACATTGTGTAAGTTTGTCAAACTGAGGACAAACAGCAAATCTGCACCTGCTTACCTTCTACAGGAATTTATTTTTTTTTTTTTTAGGTCTGGAAAATGTCTTGTGTTTCAAATCAACATGTCGATTCCTGATCCAGCGACTTCCAACCACAGCATGGTTCTGGACAGCCCTGGTGAGTCCCGAACAGGCCCAGATGGGACCATTTTTTGAGGCACAGTGTTTGAATTCAGCCATCAAAATGACATCAAAAAGATTTTTATAATTATGCCAAACAACCCAAACAAATTTATTTGGTTTTGGTTAAAAATAAGAGATTCAATTCCATTTTATTTATATACTGCTAAATCACAACAAACAGTCGCCTCAGGGTGCTTAATGTGTCCTGATGATTCACAGCAATAAGACAAACACCAATCAGGGATCATATCTGCGATGCTATAACTGCTAACATAATCTCTGACCTATTAAGATGACAATTTATCTCAGTAGAGCTAAGGGGTTATTAACATGCCTGTGGTCATGAGATTCAAATTAGTTCTATTTAATTAAATTTTATTTATATAACACCAAATCATAACCATCACCTCAAGGTGCTCTATATAGTAAGGTAAAGACCCTTCAAAAATTATTAAGCCCAACAATCAACCCAACAATAATACAGAGAAAATCCAACAGTCAACATGACCCCCTATGAGCAAACATTTCGTGACATTTCGTCTCCCCTCAGCCCCCAGCAGATGACTGCCCCTCCCTGAGCCTGGTTCTGCTGGAGGTTTCTTCCTGTTAAAAGGGAGTTTTTCCTTCCCACTGCTGCCAAGTGCTTTCTCACAGGGGGTCGTTATAGTGTTGAGTTTTCTCTGTAATGATTGTAGGGTCTTTACTTTACATTACAAAGCATCTCAAAGTGACCTTTGTTGTGATTTGGTGCCATATATACAAAATTGAATTGAATTGTTTAGGGTTGTGCAGCTAACTTCTGGTTTAATTACTTGTTACATTTTTTTTAAACCAGTTCCCCAAAATGTTGACCCATTGATAAAAATTCAAATACATCCATTAAGCTCATTGTTACCCTCTTAAAAAATGTCCTAAGTTACTTTTTAACAAAAGTTTTATTTTTGCTTAAATCATCATCATTCAGTGTTTGGTTCAGTTTTTTCTTTTCTGAAAAACCTGAAAAAAAATGACAGGCAATCATTATTTTAAAAGGGTGAGGTCGTTCACCCTTAAGGTCATAAGTCCAGTTTGGCAAAGGATCAGACCACAGCAACATTGTTAGAACTTTATAATAATTTTTCCTTGTCTATAATACAAACTTATAAAAAAAAAAAAGCCATATTGGTATAAATTTGACCAATCAGAGCCATTCAAGGATTGAAGCTCCAGTTTAAATGTTCCTAAACTATTTGAAACATCAGAGGTTGGACTGCTTGCTTGGTTGTTTTATTGTAGCATCAGTCCTGGCTGAAAGCTGTTGGAGAAAATGTTCTCCAAACTGGTTTCAGACCTCAGTCATCACAGTGGCATAATTACCATCATTTCTCAACTGTGTTTCCATCAGGAGTTAAGGAGTTTGATGGCATGGTGACTCCATACGATGACGAAGGCCGAGCAGACGTCTACCAGGACTGTGCAGACTGTCTTATTGCCGTCTACAGCCGCATCTTTGAGGGAACGCCGGGCAGGTTGCTGCTCATCTACAGTAAGACAGAAATACCCAAACTTTATGGTCATCAGTGAAAAACAGACTTCAACATCAAGTACACAGAAAACTCATAGAAACTGGAAGCAGACATGTTTGCTGTGCACATTCAATTCAATTCAATTCAATTCAATTTTATTTATATAGCACCAAATCGCCTCAAGGTGCTTTGTATTGTGGGTAAAGACCCTACAATATTACAGAGAAAATCCAACAGTCAGTACAACCCCCTATGAGCAAGTATTTTGTGACAGTGGGAAGGAAAAACTCCCTTTTAACAGGAAGAAACCTCCAGCAGAACCAGGCTCAGGGAGAGGCAGTCATCTGCCGTGACCGGTTTGGGCTGAAGGGAGAGAGACAGGACAAAAGACATGCTGTGGAAGAGAGACAGAGATTAATAATAATGATTAAATACAGAGTGGAGTAAAAACCGAGTAAAAAAGGTGAATAAACAGAAACAGTGCATCATGGGAACCCCCAAGCAGCCTAGACCAGCGTCACCTGATCCAGCCCTAACTATAATCTTGATCATAAAGGGAAGTTTTAAGCCTAATCTTGAAAATAGAGAGGGTGTCTGTCTCCTGAATCCAAGCTGGGAGCTGGTTCCACAGAAGAGGGGCCTGAAAGCTGAAGGCTCTGCCTCCCATTCTACTCTTAAGTATCCTAGGAAGCACAAGTAAGCCAGCAGTCTGAGAGTGAAGTGCTCTATTGGGGTGATATGGGATTATAAGGTCTTTGAGATAAGATGGGGCCTGATTATTCAAGACCTTGTATGTGAGGAGAAGGATTTTAAATTCTACTCTAGATTTAACAGGGAGCCAATGAAGAGAAGCCAATATGGGAGAAATCTGCTCTCTCTTTCTAGTCCCTGTCAGTACTCTAGCTGCAGCATTTTGGATCAGCTGAAGGCTTTTCAGAGAGCTTTTAGGACAGCCTGATAATAATGAATTACAGTAGTCCAGCCTAGAAGTAATAAATGCATGAATTAGTTTTTCAGCATTAGTCTGAGAAAGGATGTTTCTAATTTTAGAAATATTACACAAATGGAAAAAAGCGGTCCTACATATTCATTTAATATGTGCATTGAAGGACATATCCTG
>JAMQGT020014039.1:0-12099 GCA_024447675.2 Pterophyllum scalare
TCCCTCCTTTTCATACTGTTCAGGTGTGAACCCATGTTACACCCCTATAGTTATTATTCTATTGGTCAAAGCTTTTAACAACAATAATGGCATGGTTATAACACATTTTAAAGCACAATAAGTCATTAAAAATTAGAGTCGCTCTTAAATGATATTCATGTGAACCTCTGAGTTCTGTAATCTGTGTTTATACCTCTACAAGGTCACATACAGACACATTTGCTTCAGCAGAGAGACGACTGCACCCTGCTTAGAGGATGGAATGGAAAGGCATATGAAAGCATTTTGAATCATAATTATTATTAGCACTCTCATTTCCCAAAATCACCCTCCTTTTATAAAAATTAAGACCACGCAAACAAAAATGCCAAACAAGTGGACTAAAGCATGAGACACAAGATCAGGATTATTCTGCAAGTTTAACCTCAGAATATATCTGCTTAAAGCACATTTAATAAACAATAAAACAAATATTTATGATCACATTTTCATCAATTAGTTTTTATTTGCTAAATAATCAATCCAGTCATTACAGGTTCAAAGCCTTTTCTTTTTCCTAGAATCAGTCATCCAGTCCTCACTGAAAGAGAGAAATTAGAGTCTGTCCCTCTGATGTCCCCAAACATTTTCCATCATTAAAGATACAGGATTCATTTATTTATGTGTTTTCTGCTCATTTTAACAATCTCTAAAGAATTGAACTGCTATTGTTAAATATAGTTTAGACTGAGTCTAACAGCACAGGTCACATCTATGTTACTCTGTTCTGCTGTTAATGATGTTCAGTTCTATCACTAAGTTTTCCAGCTAGTCTCTGTAAGTTAATCAACATTCCTGATCTAATAGTATAATTAACCCAATCTAAGTTTTTATTAAGTTTGACCCACAATGCATACAGTGACACAACTCTGCTGCAATCCCTTAAATTTGTTGACAACCCCGCCAACAACTATTAAAGCACAATAAGGACCCTTTGGGCTGATTGTTTTATTGCCATAACAAGCTGGACTAACTCAGGCACCGTCCCGTTCTCCTGGAAAACTGAGGACACAGTCTGTGTCCCCAACTTTGGCTCTTCCAGCCTCCTGATGTCTTAAACCAGGTCCTGTTATCTCCGGCCTGTCAGACTGGCGTGTCCCCACCACAATAGGGCAGACCTTCAGACATGTTCTCCCTGGTAAAAACACCTTCTCCTTATAACACACCTTATAGCACTCCAGGAGCAGTTACTGGTTTCCATGAGAGATAGTCCAGTTGTATAAAGTTCTGATTTGTCCTACTGTCTATAGTTAAAACCTGAGTCCTGAACTGCAGGCCTTTGGGTCAATATTTAAAAACAACCTGTGGTCTGATCAGGTCTAACTATTCAACATAACTTGTATTTATTAATTTTAGCCACTAAATGTAAAAGACTATCAATTCAAAGACTATGACTATAAATCTACACACTACAGATCACCAGGACACATATTTAACAGCAGAAGTGAATGTTTGAAAGATCTGTTATTCAGTGTCTTCTTATTACAGCTCTCTTGATTAGTTTAACTCAGTCTAAAGTTTATTTATTTACTAAAGTGAATCTGTTTTTATGCTCCTGAAACATTAGTTGCAGCAGTTGTTTATCAGCAATACATCATTCAACACTCAGTTATGTTTATGTGTAACCATGTTTTCATTGTGTATGTGTTGTACAATTCACAGACATTCATCTAGCTAGTTGTGTTTGTATTTTTTCTTCTATGAAATGAATGTAAAAACACCTGCTGAGCACACACAGGTCTATGATCTTATAATCCTACAATTTAAACTGCACTGGGTTGTGACAATGTAAGGAAATAAAAACAAAACAGACCAAAGATCCAAGCAAACATAAAGGAAAACAAGCAAATATAACCTGTGATACCAGGATCCAACAGTACAGCCTCTGGCATTTCAACAGAGAGTTTAGAAATGAGACGGTTTGGATCTGTCCTTTATTTATGCTTAATTGGTAAAATGATAAAGTTTAGAGTAACTCCCTCCTTTGTTTCCAGAAACATCCAGTAAGTCAGATTTAAGACTTTACTGCCCAGATCTGCCCCCAACCCTTATATTTGACATTTCTGAATTTAGCCATTTATTTTCTCTTTTTGTTAAAATTGATTACAAATAAAAAATAAAACAATAAAACAATAGGCATTGCAAATAATATCTGTTTTCATTATCCGGTTACCTTTCAATGACAGCATTAGTGTTTGAGTTCTCATTAAGCATGTTATTAAATGTTATTGTAATGGAAAACTTGCCGTTGTCACTTTATGTAATTCAGTTCAATGAAATGATTTAAGTTTCTTGTTGGTCAAGCAGATCTCTCCCCCTTTGTTTCCTCCCCAGTTGTGCTGAACTGTTTTGTTATCTCACACCTCCATGTTGTGTCTCCACGCCTGTGTTCAAGGATCACACGGCTGGAGCAACTTTGGCTGTTTGGTTTGACAACAGCAATTATAGAGAGCAAATATATGGTTACAATTACAGATATTATTGTTGTTCCAGCTGTTAAAAACAACAGAAAAACTAACTGGACTTCATTCTGTCTTCCATCATATACAAACAGTCTGATTTGTGTTTAAGGCTGACACAGTTTCAGTGTCAGTCACAGAAACCTTCATTATTTTACTTTGGGACTTTATTGGTTTTGCATTCTGTGGATCTTTATTGGTCTGATTCTGAATATAACACCATGTAGTGCAGACAGTCAAAATCAAAGTCAGTGAGTCTGAAATGGTAATTTTCTCGGGTCAGAGGTCACACTCACACTCCCCTCCTTTGTCGACTTTTAGCACAGAGCTCACAGCATCATTGTTATGTGTGGTCGTCTAACTGAAATCAGCACGTGTCCCTCCTCAGACCTCATGTCAAGAAAAAACAGTGATTAATATTCTAAGAAACAAGAGCAGATCATTCCTGTGGCCCCCAGATGGTAAATGATCAAACAGGTTATGAGTCAGACTGCTGACAATGTTCAGGCTGGAACTGAAACACTGCAATCAGTTATTTTTCCTGCAGTTCCTTGACCTTTGACCCCTAATGTGTTCTGTTCTTCACTGAGACCTGTGACTGAGCGTGCTTAAGGTCTACCGCTCCCCACGTCGAAGAGGTCTCCTGTTGATGACCCTCCTCCTGGGCTCAGACTTTACACAGAGGTCAGGGGTCAAGGAAGTTGCAGTTTACCTGTTTGTCTGAACTTGGGCCTTCTTATTGAGCATCACGGGGAACCAGGAGCCTTTTCTTGGGTCTCTGGAGCTAATCAGTCTGTTTAGGAGGACTTGAATCACCGGAGACTTTGAGCTGCCTCCTCCGGCTCTGCGCTGTCTTCATCATGAAACAAATGCAAGTATTTCATTACTGCATTCATGAACTGGTCTGTGATCCATTCAGATGTGATCCAGTTTCTTTCCTCCATGGGTTTCGTGTCCTTTTCATTTTCTCCATCATCTCCGATCTCTCCATCTGGACTGCATTTGGCAAGCCAGATGAACCGTATCACCTGTTGCCTCCTCAGGGACCTTGGATTCAAGGCTCTTGTTGCTTGAATCCAGTGGAATGAGGACAGCGCTTTCAGACGGGGATTCAGTCATTGTTGATGTTTCACTAAGATTATTTGCTCTGCTTTGAAAATCAGCTTTCTGTAAGTTTTCAGTGTGATGACCGCAGTCTGAACAGCTCAACACCTAATAACAGACTGTCAATCTGCTCGTGTATTAAAGACTTCACATGACGGCCTGTGACGTCACTCTGCAGATCAAAACGTTCCGTTTGCAACGCGCATGTTCACTATGCGCATGCGCACCAGTTCGAATGCGGGTCAACTGAAACTTCAAAGCAGCTCATCTGTTTAATTCCAAATATGTCAATAAATAAATATAATAATAATAATAAAATGCTTAAATCGAGTGCAAATATGGCTGAATATCTGTCACTGTCAACCTCTGCAAAAATAAAGCGCCAATTAAAATGTTGTGGACCTTCGAAGCACTCCATCATGATCATGACATCATTTGATATGGCCGGTCGGTAAATCGTGCTCCAATCACTCGCACTACAAATCCCACTATGCACTGCAGCATGTGCCGCGCAGGTCAAGACCAGTGCAAGAAGCCGTGCTGGTCAGCAGCAGGTTAAAGCGTCAGTCAGCAGGTACATGTAAGCTAGCCGGAGGTAAACACCTGTGTCTTTTTTTCCCCGCTCGCGATGTGCGGGGAAACGAGTGGGACGGATGCGGGAGAAGATGCAGAGAGAGACCTGCACAGGTGAGCCGACTGCGTCACACAGCAGGAACCGCTGCGAAGCAAAGTCCTGAAGGTGAAACGTGTCATAAGCACCGTAACACAGACAGGTAACTCTGTGAGAGGCAAAGGTTTGAATCCGCGGCAGCTTCGTCCTCTCACTGACGTCACCAAAGCGTTACCTTTGAACCTGTGACTGAACAATATTAGATCCACCTTAAAACTGCACTCAGTGGCAATACTTTAGTCATTGTAGTCAATGAGGTTTCAGCAGCGTCATGTTATTAAACTGCTGAGGTGTGGTTTTACACCACTAAAGGGCAGAGCTGCAACATGCACACTGTCCCAAAGACCTTCAGCACCGACTGTACTCCTAATCCAATACAGTGCAGTATTTAATAACTCTTTCTTTTTAGCCATCATGGTGCTATGACTGGTACTGTTTCCACCCTCGGAGGGTGCAGCATAAGCGCAGATCCAGGAGCCACAGCCACCCGATGTCAGTGGAAGTCAGTGAAGCTGTCACATCTGGGGCTGGAGCCTATCCCAGCTGTCATAGGGTGAGAGCCAGGGCACACCTGTACAGGTCACCAGCCTGTCACAGGTAGTGCTGTGCAGTACTGCAATATTTGATACCAATCCGATACCAAGGAACACACGCAGGGCCAATATTTCCAATACTAATACATTTAAATAATTAAGATGAATTTTCATGACAAGTGTTTTGTGATTTTTTTTGTTTGTATTATTAATTAGGTAAAACCCAGGATACGGGTTATAGGTAAATAGAAAATACTTCATCAGGATAAAGGTTTTTGTTCTTAAACAGTAGAACAGTAACAAAACCATTTTCCCCATAGCCAACCTTAAAACTGTACTCAGCACTGTTGCCAACTCCTCAGTAAGGAAAGTAGCTATTGCCTGTCCTAAAAGTCACTAGAAGGCACCGTATGACATCATCACCTTATTTGCATGTAGCTGCAATCAAGACTGTAGGAGAGAGGAATAACATCTTTGTGGAGACAAAAAGTGAAGAAACAACACCCGAAATATGTTTTGAACCACTAGAGCTGAGAAATATAGACCAAAAATAATATCTCGTTAATTTTTTACCTGAATGGTGATATACAAAATATATCTTGATATTTTTTTTCTTTAAATAAAAAAAGCACCTCTGAGTCAAAGCTACATGTCCCAAATGTCACTCAGACACTTTTATTAACAATCAGCTGTAGATGTACATGAGAAATTGCTCAAAATGAACCACTGGCACATTTAAATAATAATGCTCCTCAAATAAATGAATGTTTTTTCCCTTCATAAGAAAAGACTCACATCTGTGCTATTAAAATGTAAACAGAAAGGATAAAGAGCAAAAACAGCAAAAGGCCGACGTCTTCTTTAAAAAGCCAGTCTGCAGTGAAGTAGACGTCACCAAAGTGCTTCCTCCTGTGTGCACTCCTGCACATCAGGACTCTGTGTACGATAACAAACATGTAAAGCGACTGAATGAACAGACTTCCATCCTTCACTCAGCAGGATTGTAGCCAGCTCAGTAAATCCATAGATGATGTATCATCACAGCAACGGGCCCTCCCGCTCAATGCGGCGACTACGTATCCACCGGCTGTAGAAATGCTAGCCACTGAAGGAAATGAGTCTTTATGAAGCTTTAAATACACTCACGGTATATGTTTGCCCTTACCATATGTGCATTTATGTGCCTGAGAAATTTGTCTTAGACTAGAAAATAAACGTCACTGATTAAATGACACAGAAGTACATAATGTTTGGAGTCATCAGGAATGCTGACGGACCAGCACCTTGGACCACTTGAACTACCGAAGAGATACAATGATAGAACGGAGACTCCGAGCTCATCTCGACACCCAGCTGCTGAAATTATCTGTTCTCCACATGATGTACCCAAGATTGATAAGCTGAATATGAACGCTGTAACCACGGGGCATTTAAAATGATTATCCTTAGATATTTTGAGCTTTATCCCATGTTCTGTTTGTTTTCTTGTGTTCTCTTTGTTCCACTCTAGCTCACATAGAAAGTGTGTCAGAGTTTAATTTAAGGACATTAATTTGTATTTTGAATCTCCTGATGAGTTTGAGCCCAAAATGCAAAAGTTAACTTTACAATTGGATAAAACCTGAGACAGCTGACACTGACTGAGCTTGTATACAGAGAGAAAAAAACACATGCTGCAGTGAAGAACAGCGTACACTCACAGACAGAAGCTTCATATTTGTTTTGCCTAATTTGACAGGTAACTCTAGGTGCATTACAACAGGTTCACCTTTGGTGGATTCAATCCACTTATTTAGTAAATTGCTGGTATATTTAAACTGTAAGATAATTCTCAGCATGATAAAGAAAATAAAAGATTTGCAAAATAAAAACTATTGAATAAATACATCTTTAAATTATTTGCGGGCACTTTGATGTCCGGTCTTAGTTATTTGTGGAAATGTATATATTGACCCACGAGGCCTGAAGGGGAAGTCGATGGAAAGCAGCTGCCGTGTTGCTTAAGGAATGTTATTCAACATGGTGGTCGTCTCTATGCGGGTGGGGTTTTGCGGGTGGTAGCAGAAAGAGGGAAGCTGCAGAGAGGCGTGTAAGACTGCAACTCTGCTTCCTGGTTTCACACGACAGCTCTTCTAGCAGAGAGAAGGTGCCACCTTTGCACTAATAGCACCTCCAGCTCACTTCCTCTGAGCTAAACCGCAGTCAGCTACAGGAGCAAATGACTTTTTTCCAATCTCACACAATCAGTGTTTGAGATAATTATCATTCATTTTGTTTCATTGTTACTGGCCAAATTCTTGCTGATTAAAAGAGTTGTTTTAAGTTCAGCCTGAGACCTCAAAGCTGTTTTCAGAGTTGGTCAGACTGTCACTGAATGCATCACACAGGAACTGATGTCCTGATTTAGGTCAGCTGTTCATCTTTATAGTAGCATTACAAACCGTCATTCTGTGCTTTGTTGCAGGCAGACTTTTCTTTCAGTGATCACTGCAGCGCTACCTCATCCTGTCACAGAGGAAGAGGAGGAGGGTCTGACTTCATTTAACTGTGAAGTGTGAAGTGCTGATGTGATCCCACCGAGAGGCAGGATGGAGAAAACATCTCTGCTGTGGCCGCTCTGTGAGTACACTGATTACCCTCTCTTTTGTTTCTCCACCACAAACATGCAGCCTGGTATGAATGGGTTTTTTTTTAGAACCAGTCAGAGTGCTTGATTTTAATTGAATGCAGCATAGAGACCCGGTGTAGAGAGCACAGGTGAATGTGCAGCCCTCACACAGATGTATCACATGAAAAGAGGATTTAAACAGGGTTTTCAGCTATTTGAGTGTTTTTGCTGTTTCTTCTCATGATAATCCCCTTTCCATAATATCTATATATATATATATATAGTATATATATATATATATATACTCGAAAGTTTGAAGGATGTAAAAGTGCGCTAAAATCTGACCTTTGTGGTGTGTGGGTTAAAGAAACTGATGAGGTTTTTTAAGAGATAAACGGAGTCAACAGATTAGGCCGACTGAGGTGACCTCAGTCTCGTGTGGCTGTCCCACCTTCAAGTGGTCCAAGGTGCTGGTAGACTGGTCATGTCATGGTCCTGGGTCCTTTTGTCCAGGGTTTTGGGTTTATTGTGGTTTTGTATTTGAGTTTCTTCAGTGTGTCTGCCTCCTCAGAGTCAGGTCTGCATTTCTGTCTTCTTCTTTATTCTCTTCCTCTTTTATTTTGCCAGTCCTTGTCTTTTGTGCATTCTGGTTAGTTTAACTTCCTTTGTCGTGTTAGCGTTTTGTGCACCTGTTCCCCAGCTGTTTCCACTCCCCTCAGGGCTTAAAAACAAAAGGTATGATGAGTTTTTCCTCTGTGCATTGCTGCATCCTTGTTGTTGTTTTCTCTGCTGTGCGTCCTGTTGTCCAGGTTCATATTTATGCTTCATGTTTGTGTCTATGTCTAGTTCAAGTCAAGTTTGTGCAGCTGGCTCTTCACCAGCCCGGCCTTATGTTCTGTGCTTGCTAATAAAGCTCAGGTTTAATTTTAGCTCACGTCTTACGAGTCCTCTGCCTTGCCTGCTAGAACATTACACAACAGGTCATTATTTGCTCATCATCCCTTTACCGGTTTACTTTCACTGACTTTTAAAGAAATTCAGTGTTTAATTAACAATTTAATTTGCCACATAGATGCTCAGGCTTCTGTATATACAGCACACCTGCAGACAGCCTTTATGATGAAGCATTTTAACAGTTCCACACAATTGTTTTAATCCAAATTTGAACAATGTCAAAGAACACATTTTTGTGGGTTTGTTAGCATTTCTCCCTTAAACCTTGACTCTGATCCTCTGCTTGAGAAAGTATGAGTGTACACTATATTCCCAAAAGTATTCATTCACCATCCAGATCACTGAATCCAGGTGTTCCAATCACTTCCATGTCCACAGGTGTATAAACCAAGCACCTAGGCATGCAGACTGCTGCTACAAACATCAGTGAAAGAATGGGTCCAGATGTGAAATTCCCTCACTACTAAATATTCCACAGTCAGCTGTTAGTGGGATAATAAAGTGGAAGTGATTGGGGACAACCACAACTCAGCCATGAAGAGGTAAGCCATGGAAACCCAGAGTGGGTAGCACCTTTGTGACGTAGCCAGCAGATGGCACCAGAGTGCAGGTCAGTATTTAAAGGAGGTGCAGAGAAACAGAGTCTAATATTTGTCACACAGAGATGCTAAAAACTATGACAGACCAGAGAAATGACTGCAGAGACCCCAGAAGCAGCAACGTTTTCCTGCCTTTGAACTCTGATTTTCTCCTTTTCCCGGACACAGATTTTACGGTTTCCTGCCGACTTCACTGCTCAGATTTCCCCTTTTTGTCTTTCTGGACACGGATTTTCCATTTTTGCCCTCTGACCTCTCTCATATGCACTGATTCATGTCCACGTACAGGAGATTAATATTCCTTTTAGGATAAATGACGTCAGCAGCATGTTCTTTATCAGAGTCATGTTCGGACATGACTCTGATAAAGAAATTGTAGTGTGAATATTTGATGTGGAGCTTTATGTGTTTAAAGTGTGTGGGTGCTCATGCATTGACAATGTTGTGCAAACTTCAACCCAAAAACAATAAAGAGTGAAAAGCGTCACTTCATTGTTGTGTGTCTGTTTGTCCTTCAGTTTCTTTGCTGACAGGATTCATTCTTCCTTCATTGTCTGCAGTGTGAACAAAAGCACGCAGTCCCTGTTCTTCCTGTTTAATGGTCATGTGATCAGAATGAAGCTCACAGTGAAATAGTCTGACTGAAGTGGGCTAACAACATGTTGGAGACCCCGAGCAGAGGGGCCTCAGCTGCATTAGAGCAGGTTAAAGATGGATGCTGTGTGACATCAACAGCTTTACGGAGAGTTCACACAACAACAGACCCTCTTTACCAGGATACATGTTTCCTGCTTTATGTGAAATAAGATGAAGTGAACTCCTGATGTGATGAATGCAGACAGCAGCCTGTGGACACACGGAGAAACCTGCTTCTGTTTTTGTAAGCGACTCGCAGGAAAGTCCCAGATGTCTCAATCCATCCAGCAGCATGAGTCATGTCCATGTGTGATCACTCACTGAGAGCCAGGAGACCATAACCATCTCTCCCTGAAGCTGCAAACATGTCCTAGCAACTGGGGCATTGCACTCTTATTAAAAAAAGCCTGATGCTCATTATTCAAACATTAAAAACAATATTTGAAAGTAAAGTTTATTTTGACAACAATGAGAAAGAAAACAATGAGAAAATAAAAATAGCAGCTGATCATAAACTGGAGACCATGACACTGACACATTACAAAAATATAAGCAACTCATAGATTACACTTACTGGCCACTTTATTAGGCACACCTAGCTAAGCCCTGGTTGGAGCCCTTTTGCCTTCAGAGCGACCTTAATTCTTCAGCTCACAGATTCAACGAGGTGCTGGAAACATTCCTCACAGATTTGGTCCTTGTTGACATGACAGCATCACACTCGTGTCACATTTGTTATCATTTTATTATATCAATGCAAAGGTGGGCTGCTGTGTGTGTGTGTGAAGTGCCTGTAGCAAGCATTGTACAGTGAAGTATTATGTGATCAACAAATCATGTTTCAGTTATTGTCTCATTGAGACAAACAGCTGTTCAGCTTTAGCGATGAAGCACTCTGGCCGGGAGCTCAGACCCAAAGCTGAGAGCTAAGGGTCATGGTAGGGAGGATTAGACGTGGTCAGGAGATCAGAGCTGGACCAATGAGCCAAAAAGACAGATGAACCAATGAACAGAAGAACCACAAACACACAGAAACAGACCAATTCAGGGATGATTTTCACATTTATTCTCTCTCTTTTTATTATATTTGACATAAAAACATGAATTAAATGCTGTGTTTAAATAAATACATCATCAAATATGCATCATGAAGATAAAAATAGAAAAGTAGAAGGTTCCCTGCTCCTCTCTGGATGCAGTCCTGCTGCACGATGAAGACGATGATGAAGTGACTGTGGCTCCAGGCTCAGAGTGAAGTCAGGGCTCATTGGTGCTGAATGGCGTCTGTCCTCGGGTCATCTGTGTGTCTCTGTGTTGCAGCAGCAGACTCAGAGTTCATGTGAGACATTTCAAACAGTCTGCTGTTCAGCAGGAGGATGGGATGGATCCTGACTCTGCTCTTCTTTATGCTTCCTGTGGCTCCGAAAAGCAACGGCAGCAGCAACAACAAGTACAGCAGAGAGCGACACACTCGCTATCATTGCAGCACGGCCTCTGCTGACTCCACCCTCCTTCCCTCCACCCTCTCTGAGTCCTCCTGGTGGACCTTCAGGGATACTCAGGTGTGAGCTGTGAGGTGTCAGGCTGATGATGCAGATGGATTTCCATGAGCGTGTTTCTTCCATGAAGACGCGACACTCGTATGTTCCGGTGTCATTAACAGTCACATCCTCCACAATCAGAGACACGTCTCCACCCGTCATCCGTCCGTCCTGCAGATCCACCCGCTTCTGAAAAGCTGGATGCTGGTTGGCTGGATCAAAGTGCCCGTCCCGGTGTAGCAGGACATATTCTTCTCCCAGGTCAGCTCGGCTCCACTTCACATTTATGGTGCTGATGTTTGGAGCTCGGCACGGCAGAGTGACCTTCTGTCCACACTCAGCTGGGATGTTTCTCTGGACTGGAAGAGGAGAGGTCACATAGGTCAAAGGGCAATCGACAAAGATCAATAACTCTGTGATGTTGAAGTGAATTAAAGTTGACCAAAAAACACTGATTAGGATTTCTGGTGGACTTCTGTTTATGATGTTGACTCAAACTTTTTATTATTGCCTAAGTTAATCGTGCGCTTCAGTTACCTAAAATAATAAGTTTAAAACTACAACTGTGAACGCCTCCAACCAGGACCATCAACCCCCAAAGGTGGAGTTTTTCCTCCTTTAAAAGTGGAAAACTTCACAGGCTGCAGTGAGACGCCACACATAGAGCCTGATGACCCCTGAAAGCAGTCTTTAGGTTCAGTTACAGTTACCTCACTGAGTATTATTACTCCTGATCTGCCCCCATTAATCCAACATGTAAAAACTCTCATACTGGATTATTAGAGCGGCTCTGCTGACGTGGAGCTGTTCACGCTGCTGCTCCACATGTGTGACAGTGTGAATGAACGCTGAGCTCACCTTCAGCGGCACCAACCAAGAAGCAGACGCAGACCACGCCCCGGAGGAGTGACGCAGCAGCTGTTGTAGCCATTCTCGCTGAGAGCAAAGGGAGGTGT